>DF358030.1:60348-74597 GCA_000787875.1 Solanum virginianum
TCGTTCTGATCTTAGACATAATTCATTAAAATCAATTCATGCTAATGGACAAATCCTGGTGTATTATTTCTCTGTTTATAACCCGTGATAGGTATTGGCCCTACTAGAATGAAGTACCCTCGACCTCTTGCCCTACTTAATTAAACAAAAGTATATTTACCTTGAACAAGTATGACCTCGTGGTCAATGAAATAAAACCAGAATCATTAGACTCATATTTAAATCCTAACGAAGGCGTAGTTTTCTCTCATTTATCTTACTAGACGTGCAAAGTTACATAATACATATGCTACTAAAACTTGTCCTGGTAAAATAGCCAAACACGCGCAAGCTAACTCAGACGCTACCGTCATCGAACAAATATGTTGAAACAAGTTGATTTTAACCAATTTTGATTATGTACAATAACGAACAACAACAACATATACAGTGAAACTGCATAAGCAGGGTCTGAAAAGAATAAAATGTAACGCAAACCTTACCACTACCTCACATAAGTAGAGAGACTGTTTTCTGAAAGTTACGGTCTTAAAAACCCATTTTTGATTATGTACAACATAGTCACTTGTGAAGAAATAAAGCCATATAAGCAGAGTCCAAGAAACACAACAAATCTCACTTCCACACTAGCTACCAACCACACCCAATATGTCCAACTAAAATTTAAGAAGTGTTGCAGTATTGCAGGACCAATTGGCATTTGGTTTTATAAACAGTTTTCAAATTGGAATACAGCTGGTATTTCTCAGCTTACAAAGTCAAAAATATTTGCCTAAATAGATAACATCTACCATCTACCTGTAGTTCTTGATATCATTTGCTTGGCAAAAGCAAACCAAAAAAGGTGCAGTACAGTCTACACATCCAATCAAGAAAATCTTGGCCCCAACTTATCATCAACACTAGCAAATGCACAAGAGAAATGGATGACCCTATCGACATCGATGAATGTGATGAAATGATTGAAGTCCCTTCACCCTAGTCGAGCCCTCGGCATGAATCCAAATATTAGCAAACACAAAAGAGATAATAGTTGTGACTTTCAATCCCAACTTAGCAATCAACAAAGTCAATATTGCAACATCTTTAGTACAATCTCACAAGTGGGATCTGACGAGGATGAATGTAGACACACAACATATTCTCTCACAAGCGGGGTCTAACGAGGGTGAATGTAGGCAAACCTTACCACTACCTCATGCAGAGATAGAGAGACTGTTTTCAAAAAACCTGATCAGAATCAATATCACAACATATTCTAACCTCATACAAAGATAGAGAGGTTGTTTACAAAGAAAACTCATCAGAGTTAATATCACAAGCATATGCTAAATCATAATCATATTATAGATAAAATTGAAGAGCCAAATATCATATAAGCTCATAACATAGCTCATTACCAACACAGAGTAAAAACAGTCTTGAGACTAAACCAAAAATTGAGATTCAACAGGCCTTTGGACGGCTCTAGCAGCACAAGAAAAACCCAAAGGGACTATTGTCTCAATTTTCTTTCCAACACAAAAACACATTCCTCAAACCTCAAAGTCTCAAATCTCTCATAAAACAAAATGTAAAGATTACTCAACTCGTTTGAACATCGAAAGACCACGGTCTCAAGAAGCTAAGTTTGATGATTCTTGAGACATAAAACACTCTATGGATTACTAATAAATAAACTAATATGAGTACTAATAAGTATTAAAACTCCTATAGTCTGCAAAACTTATGGGCATAATGCTATATTGAGGGGTGGGGGTGGTGTTGCATTCATCAATGGAGCTGCTGCTGCATCATCCATCCAAGCACAAGATTCATTGTATCCATCAAAATCAAAGTCGAAATCGAAATCAGGCAAACCAGTAGGCAACTGCTCATCAAGTCCACATATCGGAAGATCCTCGAAATCATTGACACCAAAGTCATCAAGATTCTGTCCAAAATCATCACTACCAGCAAAGAACATGTCCATCTCCATATCAAAATCCATTCCAGCACCAATTTCAGCCAGAGGCAAATTATCCAGCTTATAGACATCGACGCGCTGCTCGACAAGTTTCTCATTGTTCTTACCCTCAGACACAACAGCAGAACCAGAAGTCAACGACTCCATTTCAAAAACTGATGCTGGAGAAGTGTGTGATGTATGTGACACCAAACTCTCAGCAGAATCATCCTCCTCAGATACACAACCAACATTAACTTTTCGACGATTCTTATCGTTATTCGAGCTCTTCGAGCTCTTCTCGGACACATCAGTATTACAATTACCCTTAGCCATTGCTTCAAATTCAAGTCTTTTCATTTCATAAGCATGAGAAGCTTCTTCAGCAGTACTATAAGTACCAAGCCAGACCCTTCTAGCTTTAAAAGGATCACGGATTTCAGCAGCCCATTTCCCCCATTTACGCTGTCGAACGCCTCGATATTTCGAAGACGAGGCCCTTGGGGTTTTAGGGGTTTTAGCTAAAACCCTTCTATTCTTGATGTTTTTGTCACCATTGTTGCTATCTTGACAAGAACTTTCAGTTTCAGCAACCTTTTTGGAGCAGCTAACAATAGGAAGAAGAATCTCCCTAACAAATCGTTTGGGTTTAGATACATCAACCCTTTCATCATCAGATGAATCAGTAGCATCCGGGTCATCACAAACGATCCGGATTTTCCTCATGGGTATGGCTGACTCTTCCCTGTTCTTCGATTTTGACATTTTTCTTCAAAAAAATCTTGAAAACCCCTCAAAAATATGCCCAGAAAATTGGTTAAAAAAGGAAAAAAATTGCAAAAAATTTCTCAAAGGTATCAAGTAAAAGGCCGTCTCAAGAGTAAAAATCGGTTTATGTGAAATCCACCAAAGCAAACAACACCAGAACAAGTCCTGTAAATCAAAAATAAACAAAAACCCATTACAGATCAGCATAAAAAACACAAAGAAATTCAATTTAAGGAGGAGAAAAAAAGTACCTTTTGGGCCTCAAACGCATCGAAACAGATGGAAAAAACAGAGGAAGACCCTGCTGCTGACGATCACAGCAGAGGATTTGTTGCATGCAAAGAACAAATATCACTGAAGAAACAGATACCCAGAGCTTCAATGGAGCTCCAATCACAGCCAAACAGAAATTTGCCGACATAAATCACAACCCCTTTTCTTCCTCCAAATCCCCCTTCCTCTTCTTCCTCTTCTTCCTCCTCCTCCTTCAACAGAAAAAGCAACCAAAAGAGAGAACAAAAACCGGATCAGATACTCCTATTTATCCCCAAAAACCCAAAGATTAGGAATCTATGGCCAAGATTTCTCCTTCCCAGAATCTGACAAAAGGTAAATTTCCTACCCCTTCTTGGCCCTCTGTACTACTATCTACTATGTGTCTGTGTGCAACTTTTTACTATGTATATAGAACAAAAAAAAAAAAAAACAATTTTTCACAAATCTCAACAAAACCCCATTAAAAAAAAAACAATCTTTTTCATTTTTTATGAATAAAATTAAACAAATTGTACCTGTTTTTTATGGTCCTTTTCACTGTTTTTTTTTCTCTGCTACACTGTTGCTGCTTCACTTTTCCCTGAGTGGTCAAAAAAAGCATTAAAGGGAGAGGGAGGTATATATTGAGGGGAAAAAAAAGAGGAGTGTGTTTTTAGTGTGTGAAAAAGGTGTGAATGGTAATTTTGGTATGAGTATTTTTATGTATATATGGGATGTTAATGTGATGAGCTGGCATATATGTCATACATGACACATGATAATTATCTACATGCATGATATACATGACACATTTAAAGCATATTTCACGCGCGGTTAGGTGTAATGTTATGCATTCGCTTGTTAATATATATGATTAGTTATCTAAATTTATCATATTGTATTTTATTTGGATAATAACATTTAGTATTGTTTCAATTAAACACTTCAACTTCTAGTGAAATATCCTAACACCTCTCTGCTTAAATGTATTTTTCACCGTTTATTAAAGTTGATTATACTATATAAAATATGTTATTTGTATAATTTATGCAACTTCGTATAAATAAAAAAAGACAATTAGTTTATATAATTGGTTCAACTATTTAATAGAGATGAATATAAGCTTACACAAAGAATTGAAAATGCCTAATTTAAATATTTTTTTAGTGATGTGATCCTCAATTGAAATGTTACTTAATTCAGATGTCTAAAATGAAATATTCCATTAAAAGACTACATATTGAGTCACCAATACTAAAAATAACAAATTATCTTGATATAATGCATAAACATGTTCTTTGATACGACTTCAGTTCACATATATGTCCTTCAACTTTGAATTACACGTAAATAAATTATTCAATTCCTACAAAATCAGATTTAATTGACATGTGGAAAAAATCATTTCAAACATTAATTTTACATAATATACACATCTAACATATTATGACATTTGTATTTGACTAAAGTTCTAAACACTTACGTTAACACTCACTCACTTTTTATTTTTCAAAAATTTGGTCAAGCAAATAATTAATTTGTTTTTGTTATTAATGGCGCGTGTATTTCACGTGGAGACATGAGAGAGTGAAGGAGGAATTATAGGATTTCAGTTCATGTAGTGGGGTAGGAAAGATTCTGGGAATACACAACAAGGCGGTTTCTTCAACAAATTAAGAGGAGTACAGCTATATTTTCATCAGACCAAATTGGGTCTATTAAGGTTTGATAATTACGAGGATGCCACTGACAAGTGACAAAGGTACTTGGTGACCAAGATAAATTTGTCACCTAATTTTTAGAGTCAAATTTGAATTAAAAAATATTGAGATAAAATTTACATATTTAGAAATTATATAAAATACATACTTTAGTAAATATATGAAATAGTTACAGTCAAAGATAGATTTACTTAAATTTTAAAAATATTACAAAATGAAAAAGGAAAAATGATTAAAAAAAAAGGTTCTAATTGAAATATTTGGTCATATTTTCTTGTTTATTTGCTTTCCTTTTTTCTTTATTTAAGACTAGTAGATTTTTATTTACTTTATTGATTTTCCTTTTTTAGATTTTGATTTTCATTATTTGTGTACTTGATTTTTTCCTAATTTGGTACATATTTTCTCTTATTTACACTGTAAGTTCAGACATGTCTATACTTTTGAACAATTTTTGGTCAAACATTATGACATTTCCATATTAAAAGTAGTATAGTATAATTTATTTTGTCTATTGAGATGGGAAAAAGACTATATGTTGTAGAGATTTATTACTTTCTCCATTATTTTTACGTAAATTTAATTTTTATTACAATAATCTGTTAATTTATATTGTGTGGTTTGACTGGATATAAAATTTAAAAAATATATAAAGATTTTGTGTTTTAAAATTATTCTTAAAATAAATATTTTTTTGCCAAAATAAGTGGCACCTAATATGGGTGAAATATTGACGATATTATTAAATATTTACCAAATAAAAATATATGTTATTCTTTTTAGACTGACTAAGAAATATGGGTGGTATAAATTGCGATAAAGCACTATACTCTTTCAAAACAATGTGTCGAGTTAAAATCAGGTATGATATATTAAAACGATAAAGAATAATACTCCCTTCGTTCCAAATTAATTGAACTTTTGAGATTTTTTAAAATGTTCAAAATATCTGAATTATCCAAAGTTGAAGATGAATGTTTTAAATTTTTTTCATATTTATCCTTTTATTTATTAAAATTTTATATTTTATAAAAGATAAATTATATTATATATTTATGACTTTGTAAAAATTAATAGTAAAAGATATGGATACATAAAAGAAAATAAATTATATATGAAATAAATCCATTGGTGTAACAAATAAAAAATATGATTAGCCATTTCTAGTTAAAGTACCTTTTGTCATATTAAGCTAAAAAAAATGAAGAATCATGTGACATTATACCTAACCAAAAAAAGGCTTTATGAATTATTCTTATTTATATATTAATTATTATAAAAAATAGTTAATTTCACTAATTATATTTTAAAAAGACACAAAATCGAATCTTGTGCATGGAGGGGTTTGACCTAATATTTAAATAGATTAAAAAGACCGTCTCTTCCTGCATTAAGAGTAGCTATATTCCTAACAAATTCCAAATTTATTTTTTGTGATTTGCAAAATAAAAGGTCAACTTGTTTGAGCATCTAAAACTTTTAACTTTTTTTCTAAAAAAAGAAATATTCAAATTCGATATTATGTGATAGAATCTCCATATTCAAAATATATAAATATGTGGAACGTACAAAGATCTTATTCTTATTTTCATGAGTAAAGAAGTCGTTTCTGATCGCTGTCGATTAAAAAATATATATTTGACAAAGCAGATTTGACAAAAGATGAAAAAGAATGTTGAATTTTGACGATGGATTAGTTAAAAAAAAAAACATGAGATTTGGTTCACCATAATACATGAGATATGTTCCCATGGCTTTGCAATAAAAAAAATAACTATTTTTTTGGTTTGTATATGAATTTGGCCATGTTGATACAACGATATTTTATTTCTTTTTTTCAATTGAGTTATTAAAAAAATGATCGATTGATGATTTGACTCTTACGTAAAATATGTGTTTCAAAAATATTAATTTAATGCATTAAACTTTTGTTATTCATGAGGTCCAAATAAAATAATAAATATTTATGTGAAAATTATTTTCACGGCCAAAACTCTTAACCATCATATTAAATTTCAACAATTGAATTTGTCTTCCTACTTGTTTTTTATTATTCGTGTATACCAATTTAATTGAATATTTAAGAATTAAACAATTAAAGTTTATTTAAGTCCATGCTATTACCCTGCCACTTTTGTCTTCCATGGTTTTTAATAGATCTACCTTTGTGCCATGATAAATAAAAAAAAAGTAGGTAGTAAATTAGTAAAAATAATTACATAAAATAGTTGAAGAAATTGTAAATAGTGAAAAGATTAAAGGTGGAGAAAATAGAAAGAGCACGTGAGAATGTTGGGAAAGAGAGTAGCAAATCCTCAATGCATAAATGGTCTCAGTGCTGACACCTCAGCAACACTCTCCCTCGGATACATCACTCTTCTTTCGCTTAGGAGCAGACCTAGGAAGGGGGCGGGAGTTCATCCGAATTTCTTTGATAAAAAATTATATTATATATATAAAAAATAAATTTTTTATATTTATATATATATATATATTAAAATTTGAATTTTCTAAAAAATAAGTAAAGTCTAGCATAATAGTAGATCTTCTTTGATTGAAATCTCACTTAAAACATTATTTTTAAGCTTATTGTATTTTGCTGATTTATCACATATTTATACTTTTATTATAATTTAAACCCCTGAATTAAAATTCTTGATCTGTTATTGCTCTTGCTGATATATTTTCATTCCCCTCTTGGATACATAAATTTTTGCTCTTAGTTACATCCTTTTCTTGTGTATCCGAATATTCTATCTTGTCTTTGATATATCTCTTCTCTATGTATTTAAATATCTATCGATAAATTCAAAAGTTAAGTGATACATTCTAAAAAAAACTCATAAATTTTAATAAAGATTGTCACATATTAATTAAATATGTAAATAAAATATTGTACATAACTTTCAAATAAGATTTTATATTAAATTAAAATAAAATTCAGAATCTTTAAGCACAAGATGCACTTTCTGCATTGAGCACTTTGTCTATATATCTTTTTAAAATATTTTTTCTCTTAGATATTTGTCTACCACGTGACCCCTTACACGCACGACACATTAAACAAACAAATAAATAAATTATTATATATGCATTTCAAATTTAAAATTAATTCTCCTAGTAATTGTTGGTTGAGATAGATTCTATAGCACCTATAATTTATTAAGTACTAAGTGTATTTTATTTATAAACTTTAATACATGCTCTTTTGATTGAACATGAATATATTTGGGTGATTTTGTGAGTGAATATTTTTTTTAATTAATCCTTTTAAAAATTATTTTGATATATATAATTTTTTTGAAATTAAATTATTTAACTAAAACTTTATGAAAGCATATTTTCTCAAATTTCACTCACGAACATTAAAGTATAACTTCAATAAGTATATATGTCTAAATTAATTTGTAAGTATTATTTTTAATTAATTAAATAATTAATTCTAAAAAACTATAATTTTTTTTTATTGAATATCCAAAAAAATATTTTTATTAGATAATACTCCAATTCATTTTTTTTGGGGGGTGTGAATATTCATTATAGAAATAAACTAATCACTCAAATATATTTCCTCTTTTAGTCATATTTATTAAGTTTTAAATAAACCGCAAAATTTGAGCCTTTTTGTCTATATTTTTGTTTATGTATTTATTATCACTAAGATATTTGTCTATCACGTGACCCCTCAACTCCCACGACAGAATAAATAAATGTAATAATTATGCTCTTCAATTTAAATTTTTTTGAATTTTTATTACTTTATTGTATTATTAATCTCATATATGTATGTGTGTATGTCATGTCAATGTTGAACTAGCACATCATCATATCATAATGGTTAAGGCTCACACGTGTTTCCATACAATACATATTGCTTTTATGGCTTTTTATTAGCCATTAGTAGAATTTAGTTTCAATTTTTATTATCTTCATTTATTAAAGAAAACGTTGCTTATATTTTTTTATTTATAAGTATTCATGTGGCTATAAATTATTTTATTTTATTGAATTTTTAAGAGAATATTAGTGAAAAACTTGGTCCTCCACAAAGCAGGATTAGAAGACCGTTTCTTGATAATTAAATAGTTAATTTTCCTCGTACTAACGAAATCTCGTGGTTATTATGAAATTCCCTATATAAATCATTACAATTTTTTTTAAAAATAAAAAATTAGGTTGTTTATATAATTGAATAAGTAGATGCACACATTCTATGTGGATTACACAATAATTCGCAACCACATATAATATTTTACGTGTATTGTGCTATAATATTATATGTATGTCTATTTATTCAACTTTATATAAGTATAGTTGTCTATTTGTATACATAAATATCGACTGAAGCTAAGTAAAAGCTCACTTTTTATGTATTACCCATTATTAATATCACAAATTTTTATGTATTAATAATGCACATTCCACATAAATACATAATTAAGGATCGTTTGATGTAAGATATAAGTTATAATAATCTCGAGATAAAAAGTAGGATTAAGTATAGTTGTCTATTTGTATACATCAATATCGACTGAAGCTAAGTAAAAGCTCACTTTTTATGTATTACCCATTATTAATATCACAAATTTTTATGTATTAATAATGCACATTTCACATAAATACATAATTAGGGGTCGTTTGATGTAAGGTATAAGTTATAATAATCTTGAGATAAAAAGTAAGATTATTTTATCCTATATTTGGTTGGAGATACTACCTCGGTCTCATATTATTAGGACACTTTTTATTTTACATGATTATTAAGAAATCATTAATACATTAGTGGACTTTATCATTTTACCCTTCATTTATATCAATGTACATTAAATTAAATTAGAAAAAATCATTAATGCACTAATTAATGGTGAGATAAAATGGGAAAAAAATAATTAATTCTATCCTAATTTAGTAAATGTCCTTATAGTATGAGACAAATATTAATAGAAAGATGCACTTATAATATAAGACGGAGGTAGTATAATGTAATTTTTAGATTATTTATCTCACAATTTTTACTTCAGTGATGAGATAACTTATCTCGAGATTAATTATTTTGGGATAATATGTTACCAACCAAACGATCCTACAGTAGGCTAAGGAAAACAAACCAAATAAATTACTAACAATATCTAGAATTATACTAAATTTTTAGAATTAATTTTTTTTAAACACTATATCAAATCAAATATCGACACATAAAATAACATGTCGGAATTTTTTATTTTTAGAAAAAAAGAAATAGAAAAAAAAGTTGCATGTTGACTCGTAGAAGGCCAAGTGGGCTACGGAAAGGTAGATAAGTGGACAAAAGGGTTGCCTCGGTTTCCCGCCAAAGTGGAGCCCACATTTTCCCTCCATTATTTTTCCCGCCACCATAATGGGGCGGAAGGCCCAATGTCTAACTGGACACGTGGAACAAAGGCCCAGCCCAATCTTTTGACGTGTTCACTGTGTGACTGTGTGTAAATAGTTTAACTGTATTGTTTGGGGGAAGGTGCAATTGCAGTAAGAGTATTTTGTTTTCTTGCTTTTGGGGGATTGGAACTTTCCTTAAATACCATTTTTATTGTACTCTATGTCAAAGAGATTGAAAGAATTGTCATGCGCTTTCTTTTATTTTTTGTTATATTTAATTTTTTTGCGTATAAATTTTGTGACGAGAGTTCTCAGGAAACAGTCTCTCTACTTAGATAGTGGTAAAGTCTGCGTACATTTTACCCTCTCCAGATTCCATTTGTGTAATTTCACTAGGTATGTTGTTGTTGTTTGTCAAAGAGATTGAGAGAGATGGGAAAAATATAAAGAATGTGATTGAATAAGATGTAATGTAATTTATTGATAATATGATTTTAGATACGAAGATGTGAAGATTAGGGGGTGCTTCGATAATCTTTTTTAAGTTACATATAAGTTAAAAATAGATATTCTTTTTGTCCCATTTTATATGACACTCTTTGACTTGACACAGTATTTAAAAGAAAAAAGTAAGACTTTTGAAACTTGTGGTCTAAAATCATTCTGAGAAATTTACGTGGTTGAAATTCATTTCATTAAGGGTAAAAGGGAAATTTTAAAGTTAAATTATTTTCAATTAGAGTAAAATAACATTTTTTATGGGACGAAAAAAAAAAGGATGTGATATAAAATAGAAGTACTTATTTACTTTTAGTTTTTGGTCATTTTTTTGGGTATGTATCTATTAAGGCTAAATTAATGTGTTTAAAAGTATAAGTCTTTGTCAAAAATTTATAAAAAATAAAAGGGGCTTAAAAGTCAAAAAATCTAAAAACAAATTTTATTCTAACATTTTGTTAATAGTGTCTGTCATGGTATTAACCTTATTCTTAGTATCTTGTAGTATTATTTTTTATTAGTTGCCACATTTTATTTCTATTTTTTTAATTTCATTTTATGTGATATTTTTTTATTTAACATGATATTTAAAAAAATTTATTAAATATATTCTTGTTATGAGAATTTATTGCAGTGTGTTGAGAGTGATGTGGTACTAAAAATATGTGACGTGTTCAACAAGTGGACAAGTCAGCATGACCCGATTGACACGCTTGATTATGGACCCGACCCGTTTTGTCGATTTTTACCGTTAGTAATCGAACGTATACATTAAACTAATAAATCGATATATTATAAATAAAAATGAGTGTAATATGATAAATCGTTCAAAGTAAACAACCTCAATGGTGGCAAACAAAGATGATAAAACCCTTCATATTTGATTTGAAAAAGTTGTATTCATTATGTTCAGTTTTATTTGTCACAGTTTCATTTTTAAAGATTAACTTGACTAAATTTTAAAGATATATTAAAGTAACTAGATTGAATTTTTAAAATTTAAAATTTAGATAGTTGAAAATTATTGATCAATATATTTTTAAATATTGATCAAAGTTCATGTAGTTTTGACCTCAATAAGTGAAATAGTGGCAAGTAAAAATGAACGAAGGGAGTAATATTTAAGCATAAATATTTTCATGAGATTTACAATTTTTGCTTAGATCATAAGCAAATGATCTACAATAATAATAATAATTTGTGTTTATGTTTATAGGAATTTCTAGCCAAACAAACGAATTCTATTCGTTCACAATCTACGTGTCCTAGATTTTATAAAACAATGGCGAAATCAGAATTTCTACTGAAGAAATTCAAAATTATAGTGAGAAATTTGTTATCATTTCAACTCATGCATCCATAATGATATATTTATTATATATTATAGATTAATAACGTTTAGATGTAGAACAAGTTATTGAGCTAATTAACACTTTTTGTGATTGACTATATTTTACTCTCCATTAGGAAAATGTCACATCAATAAATCAAAATAGTCTTTCCACTAAGATTTTCTTTTGACGATGTAATCCATGAAATGTGATTTTTCTACTAAAACAATAATACAAAATGAAGGTTCTTGGAATATAATTCTCTTGACTAATATCCAATGTGACTAGTGATATATTTGTTTGGTTGTCATTTGATACGAAATGCAGAAAATAAATAGTAATTTTTTTTAATTTAAAATAATCTTTGATTTTGTGATTTTGAATACGTTACGTGAAAGAAAAATTTAACTTAAAGAGTTATTAAAAAAGGAAGATATTCTTTTTGAAATCATCTAGAAAAAAAAATACGATAAAGAAATTAAAGAGAATGAAAAAGTAGCTACATATTCATTTTGGTTTGGTATGTACGTTTTTCCCACCATCCTTGGAATAATAAAACAGTATAATTATGATATTAAAGTTATTTATCTTTTATTTTATATTGATGATTTTAATTTTTTTATTTAGTAAGTTTTAAAAATAAAAATATAATGCCAGAATTTGAATTTGAAGCCTTAAGGTTAATTTTAAATCTTATAATCACTAAACTATTTTCTAAGCTTGTGACGAGAGATTAAACATTTAATGTATATAATATAATTCTTTTTTGATCATGGAGGTTCAGATGTACACTTATGCCCCTTCGAAATTCAACCTTATTATCCCTACATATAAATAATACACGCATCTTTTATAACTTATGTACATATAAAGTATTATTTATTTGAATTTCTAAATTTCAAATCAAACATCATCTTATTTTGATAAATAAATAACTTATTATCCAACAATCAAATATAACATGGCTTATACAAAATTTGATGTTTTCAAAATCAATTAATAACAACCGACTTTATTGTTAAGGGAAAGAAGTCTTTTGGCCAAGAATATTTCTTGACTTTTAAAAGAGTAAGTTTCTGAAAAAGAGATGTATATAATATTTTAAATTGAGATTACTCAATAACAACGAAAGTTATCTTTTATTATTATTTTATAATTATAACTATGAGTTATGTTAAATCAACGTAGATAATATCATATTATTTATTAAGATTGACAAATATCATTTTTTTTATTATTTTTTTGGTTAATCATGAGATAGTCCATTAGCAGATACTACGTGTCGCGGCTATTGCCGCTGGGCAATATTTCATCCTTAGTGTTTGTTACAAAACAAGTGTCGCGGGTCACATCCTGACCTGAATAGGAAATACTAAATGAAGGTTTTTTTCTAGCATGATTAGTTCCTAGACTGTTTGCGTATATTTGTTTTCGTACAAAAACATCAGAGGAACTACAACAATTCTTGTATTACCTAAAAGACCACAACTAGCTCCTTCTTTTGCCATCCGATTAGCTACCTTGTTCTATTTTCTGTACACGTAATGTAGTTCGCATGCTCCCAACCTACTCAACAATAACAAATCCATCTATTTATGATCTAATGCTACTATCTTTTTTATTTGTATTTTTTTTTATTTCTTTTGAAAATTTGAAGTGTTTCATTAAATATTCATGGAAAAATCAACTTATGTACACACCATTATTGTGTATGGGCAGGCCTTCTTGCACAGAAGTTGTTGTAGTTATTAAAAATAAGGTGGCTACATTATTATAAGCTATCTCACTTGTATTTATTCCATTCATTACACTCTTGTTATATATAGACTATAGTGTGCTACTAATAATGTCACATTATTATATTTCTATGTGTCAGCTATGAAGTAGTTAAAATAACATCAATATCATAAAGATTTTAGGGTTCAAATGCGTGAAAATATTAATTATGTGGGGGCATATTCATGTAAACCTTTTTAATATAAAAAGAAATAATATTATGCTCTCCCCAAGTGTATAGAAAATGATAGGGTAAATTAAATGTATCAAAGAGATGATGGGCCTAAATTCCTCCAAGAGTTTACTATTTTGGACCACTATGTGAATGAGTGTTGTATGTGTTGTTTGTAGTACACAAAAAGTCGTTGTCCTGAAGTTTTAAATTTAACGAGTAATGATTTCTGAACTTCCTAATAATGATTATTTTTTGAAAAATAAGACAGAGAATAAGAAAAAGAAAAAGAAAAAACCTACTAAGAGGTATTTCCATCACTCATGTATTTGATGAGTTGAAAATTTGAATATATGATTCAATTGATTTTTTGTTACATGATGTGATTCTATTAATTCGGATCTTGTAAATTGTATATGAATTTACTA
>DF358030.1:74641-87750 GCA_000787875.1 Solanum virginianum
GGATCTTGTAAATTGTATATGAATTTACTGTTCTGGATCACTATGTGAATGTTGCTTTCATCGGGTAAAATACATAAAAAGTCGTTGTTCTGAAGTTTTAAATTTTATGAATGAAGCATTAGGATATCTGAAACTTCAGAATGACTATTTTACAAAAAATACGATAAAAAATACTTACTAGGAGCTATTTTTATCACTTTCATGTCTTCGATGGATTAAAAATTTGAATGTATGATTCAATTGATTTTTTGTTACACGATGTGATTTTATTAATTCAAGTCTCGTAAATTGTATAGATATGAAAATTATCCTATATACTTATAGAGTTCTTTGCATTTTGCACACATAATGCATCATTGTCTTTTGTGATCAAAGATTGAATGAATTAACTCTCTCAAAATAACCAAACATCTTATTAAGTGTTGAAAAAGTAAAAATGTATTTTTTTAATAACAAAATAATGCAAGAGTTGTGCTCGTTATAAGTCTTAATCTAATAACTTACGACACGAGCTGATAATAATTATGCACCACCATGTGCTCCTACTTTCAAAATCATCTCTTCCTTTCAAGTTTCAACAAAATTAGTGACATGTCAAGGGTCGATAAGGATCTTCACTTTGCATCTTAATAAAAAATTTAAAAAAATTAAGTAATGGATATTTCTTTTTCGCATTTCACTCAAATTTTAAAAAATAAAAATAAAAAATAAAAGTGGATGTGAACCAAATGTTTTGAGTAGGAGGACAAGTGGGCTGCTCTAGTGGACTACATGGAGCCCACTTCTACCAAAATGGGTTGAAAGCCCAATGTAGAAACATGTGTTCGGGTCAGGTGAAGGTCCAACCCAATTATTGTTATTATTATAATAATTTTTTAATTGATATCGATAGTTGTATTCAAACATTTCTTGGCTCACTATTGGCCGAATCACTTGGGCACTAGGCCCAATGTGAGTTGGATCACTTAGTCACGCTTTATAATTAAAAAAATGAGCATCACGGAAATACATGCCCCTCAGCCAAAGAAAGATGAAGAGTTGATCGAAATGTGAACTAAATACTTTTCGAAAGATCTTCTCCAAATCACTGGTATGGCTATTGAAAGAAGAAAGTACTTTCCATCAAAAAAGTATCTTATAATATAATATCTTTATAATATATTTGTATATTTACTATTCTTCTAAAAAATATCTTATTTTATTGTTGTTATTCCTTAAATATCTGCAGATTGACTTACATATGCACCATTATTGAGCATGGGCGTCTGTCTTTGTTGGCTCGTTACACTAATTTTTTTTAAAAAAATAAAGTTTGTATGTTAGATAAATTTATATATAAACGAAAACAATTTTTTTCTACCATCTTTTTCTATTTAAATAACTTGCAAGAAAAGAAATAATGAAATTAAAATTTTGTGAGAATTGAATGGGTAAAATTATGATCATTTGTATAATCTATTTTATCCTTAGCAATCTCAACTCGCACATTTATTTACTCGGTCTATTTTATTAGGCAAAAGTTATCCGATTCGCGTATTCGATATCTCTTCCTTTTCCTTGTGTGTGCAATGCATTACAAATCTTATGTCCTATTAGATAGAGACCAAAAATAAAAGTTTAAGGGCTCAAAACGCGTGAAATCATTAATTGTTGGGGCCATAATAAAGAAATAAAAATCTAATCTGCTTCCTAAAAGAGTACAGAAAATGATGTGGTTTTTAAGTTTGACAAACAGTAGAAAATGGGCCTAAAATTCATTCTTTCATGGGTTAAATGGGCCCACAACTTGGATATTATTGTCATGATCTCATTTGGAGTGGGGGCAAAAACACGATGGTATTAAGAAAGAAGAGACAGTGTTTCAGTACGATAGTATTAAGAAAGAAGAGACAGTGTTTCAGTACGATAGTATTAAGAAAGAAGAGACAGTGTTTCAGTACGATAGTATTAAGAAAGAAGAGACGGTGTTTCAGTACGATAATATTAAGAAAGAAGAGACAGTGTTTTAGTGAAACTGATTGATACCATCAAAAAGGAAGAAACTACTTGATACTACTAGAGTATATCATCAGAATTTAGAGTTTAATAAATGAGATTGTGATTGTAATAAATAAAATTACGACTTTCATAAGTTTCTCTTTGTTGTTTCTTATTTATTTATTAAAAAAAGAGCTCAATCCTATAAGATACCGATAGAGTATCAATATACTAATGAAGTATCACAAAAGATTAAAGTCAATCCTATACGACATCACTATGGTATCATATTCTAGATATGAGCATTAGCTATATATTAATGTTAAATTTTTTTTCAGAAGTTGAATGTGCATAATTTATTTCTGGAGAAATCTTAATTTATATGGTGATTAATAATTTATTTGTTTGATGAAATACATTCTAAAAGCTAGTTGCAATAGCTTGTTGTATTGAAGTTGGAGGTCAAGCATTGCGACTAGCGACTGCTATCACTATCTACCATCATCATTAGTACTTCTTCAACAGTGTTTTCACTTACTCTTCAGCATGACTCGAAGTGTTTCCAATACTCATATTAGTAAATTGTGAAACATGGTCTAAGCAAAATAATTGATAGGAAAATAAAGTATTCAATAATGCAAATAAGAAATAACATGTTTGTGCATGTTGGTCCCTCTTTAACATGTATATCATGGTTATTAACATGGATAAGGTCCATTAAGAAGTCTAGGCCCAGTAAAAAGTACCAGGCCCATTTCTAATTAATGAGACTTGATCCATTCAAATATATTATATACATGACATAAGTTTTCGACGAAGCAGGTTCAATTGAACCCCTTCTGACCCTATAGCTCTGTCATTGTTGAATCAAGTCCTAAGTCGATAACATATATTGTCTTTGTCCCCGATTCATTGTCCCGAAAAGATCATCATTTCTTAATTAATTAGTAATAATTTACTACTAAGTTTTTAATCACCGTGTAGTCAGATAATGTCATGCAAATTGGGACAACACACGTACTATATTATCTATAGTGACCTAAAACATTGGAAAGGGATACATGATAAAAAACACACTTTCAAATTATATTCCAAATGCTTTTACATAAACATTGCTAAAACACTTTGATTTTTAACAAATAAAGTTAAATCCCCATTTTCCAAGACATAGCAAAGTTTTTCCCAATTGGTATTTCTAGTCCTTTAATATCTAGCATCATACTCTTCTTGTGTCCTCCATCTTCCAATTTGTCTATGTACTTATGCTCTTCTGTTTCAAATTCCACCTTTGAAGTATCTTCAACTTTACTTCCATCCACAAGAATGTCAAATGCACCTCCAATACCATTCAATCCTAACACAGTAACCTTTTCGATGTACCATCCTTTATCCAACGCGTATTTGCTTTCTTGAACTTCAGACCAAATCTTCACTGTACCATTGCTAGTTGTCGCGTAGAAATCCATGTATGTTGACTTCCCATTTCCTAGTTTCATCTCAGGAAGCTCATCCTCGTCGAGGAAGAGATTTCCTTTAGCTTCCCCTTCTGATGCCCCTAGTGGGAAGGCCACGACGATTGTGAAAGGAGTCATTCTAGCTTGTTTAGTTAACATCCCACCGCGTTGCATTGGTATTATGGCATTTTGGTACAAATGCACGTTCACCACGTGCAATGGTGCATCAAGTGAGCGGTAATGTGGCTCTTTTGTGACAATGACTTGTGTCATGTCGAATAAATTGTACCATGTGCCTGGAGGAAAGAGCGCGCTGACCTTAGTTTTAGCCTTTTCTAGCACCGGGGAGACCATGACGCTGCTTCCTACCAAGAATTGAGTGCTCAACTCGTAAAGCTCTGGAATGTTCGGGAAAGTGAAGAACAGTGGCCTTGCAATAGGTGCTCCGGTTTTGTGTGCCTCGTAGTTCAAGGTGTAGAAATATGGTAGCAACTTGTATCTCATTCCTAATGCATTACGAGAAGATTTAGTCACACTTTTCCATTGATAAAGCTCTTGTCTTGGTGAGTAGTAGTTCGCGTGATCCCTTGAGAAGGGATAGAACGCGCCTACTTGAATCCAACGGTTGCAAAGCTCCTCTAAAGGAGGAGCCGCGGGATAAAAGCCACATATGTCTGAACCAACCATAGGAACACCAAATATACCAAAGTTCAAGACAGTAGAGATTGAATACCTCAAATCTTCCCAAGTTCCTTTGTTATCCCCTGTCCAATGTGCAGCATAATGGCCCGAACCAACAAACGTGGAACGAGACAGGATGAACGGACGTTTCCCTTCTATAGATTGAAGACCCTTATGAGTTGCTATAGTCTCAGAGAAACCATAAAGACTATGAGCATCATATTCCCTAACTCCATTATAATGTGTTGCACTCGTGGCAATCGTTTTGTACCCGATTGGAGCTTGTATTCCAGAAGCATTTATCTTGTAAGGCGGATCATCCCACTTTGTATTCGTTACATTCTTGCAATCCAAGCAACAAATCCAACCAGGACCAGTTCCATTAGGACATATCCTACCCTCGGGAATCGTGCACAAACCAGTACAAAAGTTGGAAACTTCATTCATGTCAATCCATAGTCCATCAATAGGAGCAAGTTCATGGAAACGTCGAATCTCATCACCCCACCATTCAACTGTTTTCGGGTTGAGGAAGTCAGGGAAATGAACGGCACCAGGCCAGACTTGTGCTATAAACGGCTTCCCTTCGTATTTGATGAAGACATCATTGGCTATACCTCTTTGGTAAGTACCATAACTCTTGTTGACACCAATTCCAGGATCATTGATGACAACATAATGCATTCCTTCAGCATGAATTTTCTTCAAGAAAGCTCTCAACTTTGGGCCAGGGTAGTTAACAGGGTTGATGGTGAAGTCCTTTTTCCCATCCATATGGTCATCATCATTCCATATGACATCAAGGGGGATTTTTGCTTTCTTGTAATTGGCAATAACATCTTCAATTACAGATAAGTTGTGGTAACCCCATCTACATTGATGGAAACCTGTCACAATCACCAAATACATAGTTACAACATTGAATCTTGAATCCAAAAGAATTACTACTTGTTCGGACTGTCAAAAAATGTTGTCATACTACTTTTGGAGGATCTGACATGCACACGTGAACATTTTTCGGAGTGGAGCAACATAGGTTATTTGTTATGTTATGAAAGTTATTCAACATCTATATTGTATGTGGTGTGTGGATTGTTTGATACATGTGATGACAAATGCATGAGACAAAAAAAGATTCAAGCGAAAAAGTTTTTCATCTTAAATTCATTTATTCAACTATGAGATGGAAACCACAAACTTTGAATTTATTTTTTTTGAAACCAAAACCATGAGGTATCTTGTTGAGTCCCACATTGGTTGGGTTTTGGATAATTGGTATCCTCATATGATTTTGGACAATCATCGCTCTTTCAGCAATCTTATACTATCGGGCCCATATCTTATACTGTTTACACTTCAAATGTCGAAGGTGCTTGAAAATTTTGTCTCTTTATATGATTTTGAACAATGCTACCTTTTAAACAATAAAACTAATTTTTGAGGTTCATATCTGCTATCTTCTACCAACCGTTTAGCACGTACTTTATTATTTTCTAGACCCCTTGTAGTTAGATATTTGAAATCTATTAGTCCTACAACTACTAATAATTTTGTACCATTTTCATGACAAAGAACCACTTACTAGACACTAGCTTGGCCATGATGACTAAAAAGGAAGAGCATTAGTCCAACAACAACACAACAAATAAGGACACTTGCTACCCTAATTATGTCCAAAGAACAATTGCTATGCATTATTGAGTTTTTTTCAACTTGTTAGTACAAACAACTGTCAAATTGGGACCTTAATATAAATGTGTTATATTAAAGTTTAGAAATTTTGATTAAAATTTTGATGTGATAGCTCAAATTTACAACTATGTAGGGAAGGTAACACCTATGATTATAGTATCAAGCAAAGATCTTTATTTATGGAGGACACTTGTTTTTTCTCTGTCAGGACCAGCTAAGGGAGGACTTTGTTGGTTATGAGTAAAAACAATCGATTTTGGCTCAGCACGAAATTTAAAAAAAATAAAAAATATGTTTGATCTTTCTGATTTTAAACTAATGACATGTATCAAAATGTTTTGATACACAAAATATTTTGCATCCAAGCAAGATCTAATAAACAATTTTTGATAAATTGAAAATTTTATGAGCTACATTGAACTATGGTGTTATTGTTATTGTTATTTAAATAAATAATAATCAAAAGCTCAAGATGATCCACTTAAAAAAAATAAATCAATACTAGTTTTTCTTTTTGCAGACAAATATTAAAAAGTGGCTTCAAGAAGGCCCCCCACCCCCACCCCCACCCCAAATAAATAAACTAATTAATAAAAATACTATAAATGTTTAGATTTGATGCATACTTTTTCTGTGGACCTAGAAGATATTTTTTGTGTGTGAAAAAAAAAATTGCCAAAAAGTAGTTTCAACTTTTCCAGAGATATAAAGGAAACTAGCATTGATGACAAAAAGAGAGAACATATAATTGGACCAAACTTATAAATAACAATAAAATAATTTCAATCATACTATTAAAAAATAATTCATCAAGCATTTTCAAGAATATACATACCTACCACTTGACCTTTTAGTATATGAAAACTTACACAAGAAAAATTTTATTTCTAATAATTTAAGGGACTAATGAATAAAAGATTAAGACAAAACATTATCTAATGACATGTGTAATGATGATTAGCCAAAAATAAAAAGGGTCATAAAAACTTAAAATAGTCCATCCACATCATACAAGATTTTTTTTTTTATCTACTCAATCATTTCAAAGTTGCAATCCTTTTCAATTGTGATTATAAAATAATCATATTGCTTTCTTTTCCATGAAATTCTTATTAGCATCCTAGGTGTCAATATACCAAAATAAAGAGTTAAAAATGACAAAAAAAAACAAAAATAAAAATAAAATCAATTATCATCTCTTAGCAAAAAAGTAACTTTTAAATATATTTAAATGGTGTAAATCCTGAGTCGTCAATAAGAACAATATCGAATTAAGATATTAAAGTAAAACATCGAAGATAACTTCAAAAAATCATGAATGCCTTTATTTTTAAACAAATTTAGGCCATATAACTAGTGAAATTCTAAAAATAAGATCTCTACGCAGATTTTATCATTATCTCATAGTTATTTTCGAAAAACTCCATATATTTATAGATACATTTTTTTATAACAATTATATATAATCAATTTATGAGGAACTTTCCCTAAATACTTTGTTGATTAAGCAACTATTGATATGGTCCACATGGAAACAATTGCTATCCTAATTTTGTCCCTTATATAAATATCCTAATATATGAACTTCCAAAATAAATAAATATATAAGGAACCTCCAAAAAACTTATCGAAAAACAAGTCACGGGATTCTAACTTACTAGTTCAAATATAAACAAAAAATAGAACCCCTACATGTCTATATTTGTTTTATAATCCAAAAAAAAATTTAGAGGTTTGAGTTAATAGTTAATCGAAAATAAAATAATATAAAATATTTAATTGAAATTTCAATCTATATCATATATACGACATTCTACGTAGGAAAATATTATAAGCTCTCATATTCAGATACGATGAAAAATATTAAATGACTTTCTTTTATATCAGTCTCGAGGACAAAGCCTTCTATTGTCGAAGAATTTCATCTGATGTCAATCACAATTTTCAATAGTGGACTCATTCCTCTATACTTCTTAACTTAAATACCGAACATCTAGCTTTTAGTTGCTTCTATTTAACTTCAAATTAATATATAGCAACTTAACCTCGATAAATTATAGACCAGTCTATTTATCCTTCTCAACTTAAATACAAAACACCTAACTCTTGGAGTTACTTCTACTTCAACTTTAAATGCACCTTTTCCCCATAACTTTTTAACAAGTATATATTTAAGCCCCTACCAATACACCACTAATTTAGTTAAAACCACACCAACCAAAAACTAAATAGTATAATAGAAAGAAAAAAGTAACACAATTAATGCAATTGAATGCAAAAATTAAAGAAATTAAGACTAAGACGACGACTACAACAACAAGAATAACATACTCATTGTAATCCCACAAGTGAAATTTGAAAAGGATAAATTGTACCTAGACCTTATCGCTACCACATAGAAATAGTGAGGCTGTTCTTGAAAGTCCCTAACACAAATATATCAGTCCCAAAAGCAAAAAATACCAGATAGCGCGAATTTAAAGAAATTAAGAGAAATAGTTTAAAAGAAGGAAACATACCAAAGGACCAATAAGGCATAGGAGCTGGCCTTCCTATAAATTGAGTATATTGATCAACAACAGCAAGAGGTGTAGGGCCAGAAAAGAAGTAAAAGTCCAAAACACCCCCAATCACTTTGTATGTCAATGAATCTCCTCTATAGAACACATCCATCCCATTACTATTCATCAACAAAACAGCATGAGCAAAAGCCTCACCCTTCACATTTCTCAAATCCATATACATTGGATGTGATCCATACAAATCCATGTTCAAATTGATTGCTGATTGATCTGTTGTGTACAAAGTATAAGGGTCATTTGGGTAAATTTTAATGCCATGGGGTTGTGAATTTTCACCTAGACCATATAATGAAGCATCTTTAGGCAATTTTGTTGATATTTCAAGATATTGATCTTTAAATACCAAACTATTATATGGATCAGAATCTTGACAACTTGAATTGAAAAGGGTTTGTCCATTTGATTTTCTTTTGACAGAAAAACTAAAAGGATCAGTTGTGTAACTGAACATCAACTCATTTCCCGAGTACTCTGAGGACAAAAGTGGAAATTGGCCTTTTCTTGATTTGCCTATTGTTTGTTTAAGTGAAGGGGGTGATTCTCTTGGTAATAAGTTGTAAGGAACTTCCCATCTTTGCTTTTCTGCATCTGTTATGTGAATCCTCAATCGATTATCTGTCTCATGCCTGGAAGAAAAATTAACAATATTAGCATAAAGATTTGATTTTTATGGCAACGAAATTGCTCGAATGGTTAGCACCCTTCAACAACAACAACATATCGAGTGGAATGTAGGGATAGAGAGGTTGTTTCTGAAATAACAGCTCGTCTCAAAATCAAACTCCATAAGAATGATTAGCACCCTCCACTTGAGTTAAAAGGTGAAAACTCTCGGAAGGGGTAAAAGGGAAAAGAATCAATTTTTAACAAGAATTAACACATAAAGATTGAATTTTTATCTAGAAAATGATAGCCCAAGTCATGAGTTCTTCTTTTGGACAAGCCCAGGATATTAAAGCTCTTGCTATTCGCAAGGTCCAAAAAGAGCCCGAGCACAAGGCAGAACATCTAGTGAACAATATCAAGACATGTAAAGCTTCCATTTTTATCAAGAATTAGCACATAAAGAATCCACTTTCATCAATTATTAGCTGTATAATCAGAAGAATGTAAGTCCAAGACATGTCTTTTTTTTTTTTTTGGTGTACTTGCTTGACATAGAGCTACAAGTGAGCAATATCAGGGCACATAAATATACCCTTTTTTTTTCAAAACCAAGAATAAGCACATAAAGGTTCAATTTTTATCAAGAAAATGAAATGGGGTTCATTTTTCTTGTACTTACTTGACATAGAACTGAGAGTGAGCAATATAAGGGCACATAAAGATTCAATTTGTATCAACAATTTGCACACAAAAAATCTATCTTTTTCAAGAATTAGCACATAAAGACTCAATTTTTGTCAAGAAAATGCAAATTCAAGACATGGGGTTGTGTGTACTTACTTGACATAGAGCTGTAAGTAAGAAATATCAGGACCATAAATGTTGTTTTTCTTCTTTACTTTGAGGTGACCTATGAGGCCACCATCTGGTGACTCTTCAATGGCTATCAAACTATAGCCATTGCCAATCTTGGTTGGAGCTGTGTGCACCAAATTTACACAGCCTATTATGCATATTGTCAACACTAGCAACAAGTGAAATAATGGAGGAGAAGAAGAAAATAATTTCATGGTGTTTTTGCTATTTTCTAGCTATGGAGAAAAAGAATGTCACTAAGGGCACTTAGCAAGAGGGACTGTTGGGGGTTTTAAGGATTTATAACAGTTCAAAATATTATAATTAAAATTTATTTTATAATTATATTATTTATCTGAATATATTTGATTGTTATAACAAAATATTGTAATAGAGGATATATTAAATAATATACCAAATATGGTTATATTTATTTTTTGTATTTTAAAAAAAAATTATATCTATCTGGCGTTATAATTTTTTAATAAAATTATCCCTATCATTCAATATTCTAACAATATTTATTCTAAAAACATTTACTCTCCTACCCACAATATTAATTCTTTTTATTTAATCCAATAAATCAAATTCTCAATATCTATACCTACTATTTATCATAACATCAATTCATTTTTTTCCTATTATAAATTATTATTCTACTTCTTTATTATAACATTAATTCATTTTTTTCCTATAATGAAATATTATTCTACTTCTTTATCATAACATCAATTAATTTTTTTCCTATTATAAAATATTATCTTATATTATAAAGAATCATTGTTATAAAGATAAAAGTTGCACTAATATTATGGAAAAAATTAGTAGGCAAAAGGAAATAGGGGATCCATAAAATACATTTGATGTTGAATGAAGAAAGATAAATATCATTTCACAATTTTCTTTTTGTTTGGCCATGTGACTTTGTGATGTTTATTTGGTCCCACTTTTTTGAAAATTTTATTTTAATTTTCCTTTGTTTATACTCCATCACTGGCGTTAATTGCTCAAAACAGAAATAATATTTTGTCTGTCTTGCTACATGTTATTTGTCGATAAAGAGCACGATGAGATAAATATAATTTTTTTAAAAGAATTTAATTAGAAATTAGAGATATCGATATAAGTTTAGTGTGATAGGATGAATATAATTTTTTTTAATTTTAGTTAAAATTAGAGATATTGATTTAAGTTTTGACCAAGGACAAAATTAGAAGAAAACAAAATTATTTAATTATAAAATTTTAAATCACATTTTAGAAGTTTATTTGTAAATATCTGTTGGCCATAATTTTTAAAAATACGCATAAAATTTTAATTTTTTAAAAGCAAAATACATATTTAAATATAATTTTGAAAATATAAATTTGTTAGAGAAGTGAATTTTTCTTTGCCTTCATTGAATCTTATATCTTGTAAATTTTAAAAAGCATTAAAACAAGCGGAAAAAATACTCTTACCACCAAATAACTCTTTTTTCCATTAAAAAATGGGAAAAAAAGAAAGAAAAATAACTCTTTTTACACTAAAAAGTGGGGGGAAAAAAGAGAAATAACTCTTTTTACACTAAAAAGTGGAAAAAAAAGAGGGAAAAAGTATGTATGGACATTTTTTTAAAGTACCAATACTGAAAATGAATGGCCTCTCATGCTGTATAAATTCTTATCGTATATAATTTTCTCTATTTTTACAAGATAGAAGTAAGATCGTATATATATTACTTTCAAGGGAGGAGCCAATAAGACCGTAGATACATCATTTTTCAAGGGAGGAACCATACCACTAACGGGATTTATCTAGTTCACTTTAATATAAAATTATACTATTTATGTTTAATTAAAATTATTATTTTCACGTACCTATAATAAATCTTAAATCTCATGTAACCTTTTTTGTGTGTTACGTTCATATTCTAAATTCTTTAGTAAAAAATTCAACTCCACTATTATTATTTTCTTAGATCTTATTTATAAAATTACTCTGAATATGTTATTGTCGTAACATGGAACCACTAATAAAGTTTCAATCTGTTTTTACGTCAAGTTGTTCTAGAAATTATTCCTCTGTCATAGGAAATTATTTTTTGGCTTCCAGAGGAATTTTTTTAATATTTAAAAAGGTGATTAACAACGTATTAACCACAAATCTTTTATTAATAAAAAGTCATTTATACAGAGGCAGACAGTAGAATAAAGTAAATTATGTGATCTACTTAATTATTTGTGCCATAACATAGATTAATCTATTAATCTAATCAGTCAAATATTCCTGCCAAACGTCGATTGACCAATGATTTAATTATTAATGCTAATTATTCTTAATAATAATAATGACAAAAATACCATCTAAATTATTTATTATTAATTTTTTTAACTATAAAACAACTTAAAGTCAAATCAAATCAATTAAAAATATTATCGTATTCATATTGAATCATACTAAAATGTATAACTCTAGAAGAATTCAATACACATCTAAAGATGTTCTTTCTCTAAACCTAAGTCAAAATTTACTCAAGTTCAGTCATAAAAACGTCTACTTCTATATATGTAATTCGAGACTTAACATAGATTAAATACTAAATATCGATCGATTATTCAAAAAAAAATGTCAATAACATATTATAACTGATTAAATTATGCTAAAATAATAAAACGACAACGTCTCAATCTAAAATTAGAAATGAATATTTATTAGTATGTATATGTATGTTTAGAAAGCTAGTCGATATATCTTTAATCAAAGTACCAAAAAAATATATAAATGTGGTCCTTTTTGTTGTTATATGGTCCTCATGTCCAATTATCGAAAACGATCATAATTTTTATATTAATAGCTGAAAAAACTTTGAAGGTCAGGAGTAGAAATAAATATAAATTATTGTCAAATATTGTGTGATTAACATATTTTCTTTAGTAATTTGTCGATAATTCATCATTATTAATTTCCAACATTTTCCTACAGATATAATCAATCGAGCTGTATTTCCTTCTTGATTTTCCATTAAAAATTGCAAAATAATAAAATTCTGAAATTCAACAGAGTGCAAATTAATAAACATTATCATAATAATTTTGTTTCTTACTCTAATATATACTAAACCATAAGCAAATCAAATGCTTGTAGATAGGTTTATTCCAACTCGACCCACTAGTATAATTAGTAGGATTGAAGAATCTAAATCATGGGAAAAAAAAGAATAATGAAATTTATTTCTACCAAAAAAAGTTAACACTATTTAATATAAAGTTAGTCCGTAACA
>DF358030.1:100791-112856 GCA_000787875.1 Solanum virginianum
ATATAATTGAAATGATTTTTAAAAATTCAATTTTAATAATACATGATAAAATATATAAAAAGTTAAAATAAAATAATTTTAAAAAATAACCAATAAAACTGTCCAATTGACGCTCCTACCTAATATACCGTACAAAGAAATTTGACATCATATGAATGACGAAAGATGCAATATTTTATTTTGAATATAAAGTATTTTTAATTTCCTGCTAAAGGTTTTAATTATTGTACTTTTTGAAATTTTTCTTTGCCTTGGATACCTCCTTTGTTGAAAGTGACTTGCAACAAATGAAAGATATTTTATGATCACTTCTCATTTTTTACGACAAACGGAGCAATATGACATATCCCGTCACAATTTCACTTTAAAACGATGCAAGAACGTGTCCGTCGTATTCGTGACAAATAGCTTTCTTCAGGCTCAATTTTGGCCATTACTTCTCTTTTGGTTATCGTTGCATTTTATATACACATTAAAATTTACTAATTTTCATTTATATCGAGAAAGATTAATTTGAAATGTAAATTTATCTTTACATAATAACAAAAAGTTTTATTTTATATAACAATTAAATTGGTATGATCGTGTCATTATTTTGACTTTTCAATGGATTTTTATTATTATTTAATAATTTTATATCATTCTTTATCTCTTACCTTTTTTTATATAGTTATTATGTCTCATACCCCACTTTTCTTATCGATTTCTTATTGAAATATAACGTTGGTAAAGACGAAGAATAATTAATCGATTGAAATATTATATTCATTATAATAATACAATAATATATAATAAATGATACAGTATAATATAATACAATATATTATGAAACAATACGTAATAACCAAAAAAAAAACATCTTTAAATTTCTAGTTATGGATTCACAAGAATTAACATACTTTAACAAAAATCTTAAGATTTATTTAATATATATGGATTTATGTAATTAAACAAACTATATGGTTAGTCAATGGAGAAATGTGTGCTTGTTTATTTTAAGAAATTTATTTAATATTAAAATAATTTATATCCATCTGTATAGCCTAAACCACCAAAATATTATTTCCCTCAAATATATAACTTATATTAAAATTTTGTACGATTAATATAATTTAATTTGGCTAGGATATATGGCCCCATCAGAGATATATTATTCCTATTATATATATATAAAGATCTTGTTTCAGATACATCTTCTTCAAATTTCATGTGATAATTTTATAATAACAACAATAAATTATAGAACCTTAAAGAAAGACCAAGTCAAGAAAGTAAGTTTTTTTAAAACAAATATGGAGAATAAATTAAAAAGAACCTTAAAGAAAGACCAAAGATAATATTTAAAGTAAGATATTTAAAATAACTATGGAAAATAAATTAAGAAGAGCTTTAGAGAAAGACCCACGATAATATTTAATGTAGATTCTTTTAAAATATTAATTGTGGACTAGCTAGTCTACTTTTAAAAATATTGACTAAAGTATACTTCCAATGTTATAGTTAATGGCTTTTAATATTGTTTTTTTAGGAAGAAGTATTTGAAAACATTATTGAATTTGACGGAAATTATTAGTTTCATCGATCATCTTAAAATAATTTAAAATTTTACTTATAAGTTTTCATGAAATATGTTATAATTGTAATTATATTATAACTTAATATTTTCTCGTAAAATTTTGAATATATACACATAGGTCAATTTATATAACACTCCTTTTTATTTTCTATTTTGCCAGTCAATATTACCTGACTTCCTGTCTTTAAGAAACATGGTTACATTTTTTTCGAATTTGATTTGATATCTTACCAACTAATTATTTGACATGTTACCAATTTAATCTGTTATTTTGGGATGTCCAAATAGTTCTTTGTTTTATAAAATTAAGAGATAATTTTATACTTCTTTCTTAATTCATTCTTATTATTAATTATAGTCATTTACCTATTATACTTTTCGAAGACACTATATTTTTTATATTCAAAGGGTGATCTGATAAAATAATCCTTACCATTTATTATTTCTTAATTCTTTTGTCAAGTAAACAGGGGATAAATAAAGATAAAGGAAAGAAGTACTTATTAATCCCTGTGTTGAATCAATAGGGGACAAATAAAGATGGATGGAGGAGTACTTCTTAATAAAAGTCAAATAAAGATAGACGGAGAAAGTAATGAGTCTTGTGAAACTCACGACTAAAATGCTTTACCCTAAAAATAAATTCAAAGTTATTAAATTCTTACGAATTCATATCTACATTATTACGAATCAAAGTTATTACGAATTCATATCTACATTATTACGGATCAAAGTTATTAAATTCTGTCAAATCAATAAATTCAGATACACGTGGCAACATTACAACTACAACGTTTATGACACGTCATTTAAATACGTACACGCCATCGACGATGACTCCAATCAATTGAGGAAGCAAACGTCATATAAATGACCAAAGACTTATGTCATATTTACATATTTTATTTTATTTTTCATAATTTATTAATAATGTCAGAATTATTAAGCAGATTAAGTATGACTTAATATTACTTTTTAAAAATTATTGTTTATTATGTAATCTTTAGACCAAATCAATAATTCAGATATGAAATTTTCGTACAGATCATATTACCAAATACGAGATCCTTGTTTTTTTTTTCTTTAAAAAAAAAAGTATCCAATTTAAATTTAACAATTTGATATTTAAAATTTTCTTGGTCCAGCTATTTTAATTCATTAATGAGGAAGGAAAGGCTAAGCACTGTGGGATCGTTTGGTAGGTGATTACGTAATGACGAGTGAATTTATGTATTATTTTATATAATAATTATATACGTATTAATTATTTTACTTTATATAAAATAATATATAATTATTTTTTTAAGTTTGTGTGTTAGTTATGCTGCTTTCTAAATTGTTAAGTAGAAATTATATTTTATTCTATACACGAGTAGTCTACTTTTTATCTACCTATCAAATGCAGTATTAGTTGTATGAAAAAAATATGAATAACTTGAATCTTATCCAGCTATCAAACGAATAACAAATTAAGATATTTTTCATTCTCTCCACATCCTTCAATAATGAAAAAATTTAATAAAAATTACTTTATATACGTGATTTGAAATTTTCACAGTAAATTTATCAAAACTAATCTTTTTATTTTTTAAAAAATAAGGATAAATCTATGTGTGCATTACTTTACTTATGCGATTACACTATTTTTTTTTTCTTTTTGTTATTCTTAGTTTGATGTATAAGTTAATTTCAAAATTATTTATCTCATTATTTATAGAAAATGATTAATTATTATATGTAAAAAAGGTGAAACATAAAATTCTTTGCTTATTCCATCTCGCGCATCGAAACAATGACATACCCACTGAAATTTTACAAGTGGGGTTTGCAGAGAATAAAATGTATGCAGACCTTACTATTATCTCACAGAGATATAAAAACTATTTCCGAAAGGCTCTCATCTAAAAAAATATCATTTCAAAAATAAAAAAATATTAAATATGAAAAAATATGATTACGATAAAAAGCAAATAATAATTTATAAAGACAATAATCTCCGTATCAAAAACTTGGTAAAATTCAAACATCCTTGTCACCGTTGTTTCACGTGAAGTCAATTATTATTTGACATTTGGCATTAGATATCTTTGCTTACGATTGCTTCGCACATCATCGATACGTCTTACGCAATTTATAACTTTCCACGAAATTCCCTATAAAATTACACATATAACATCCTTTTTATTCAATTCTTCCAAATTCCAATTAACAAAAATTACACATTTTAGCAACTCAATTTTAATCACCCTTCGCCGGAAAATCGAAAATTCAGCTCAAACTTATGGAGGTTCATAAACGGAAATATTTACACGACGGAGAAATCGAAGGGAAAAAGCAAATAAAAGCGGCGAAAATTGACGAAACGGCGGCAACGGCAGCGGTGGAGGACGACGAAGTGGAGGAGTTCTATGCTATTTTGCGGAGAATACGTGTGGCGGTGAAGTATTTCGAGAAAGGAAACGCCGAGGGCGGTGGCGCCGGGAGGAATTTGACAGCGGCGCAGCCGTGGAGATCGGATTTCCGGCAGGAAGACGACGTAAAGGAAAGAGAAAAGGTTGAAGATAATGCGGGTTTGGATCTTAACGCTGACCCGGTTACTGATCCGACTTCAGAATCAGATTGATTTTTTTTTCTTTTTTTTTTTTGTGCTTAATGAACTTCCCGGATATCTGGGAATAAAATAAAAATATTTTGACTATCTGTTTTTCTTTTCTTTCCTCTTAACTGGATTTACTTTTTTTTTTTTTGGGTTAATTGTTAGGAGTATTTTGACTTTTGATCTGTTTTTTAGCCCATTTTAATTGGGTTGTAATTATTAATTATGATTTATGACTAATGATATATCAATCAAACTATTATTACATATATATTTTGTTAATTTACATCCATTAATGTTCTGAAAAATATATTTTTTTCTAATGACTCTTCCAAAGGTAAACTTTATGTATATTATATTCTTCTCAAATCGTATTATTAGTAGAATGTTATTATTGTTACATCTCTTAATATTACTAATTTGTATCATAATAATAGTTGTTAAGAAGGGGTTTAACCCTGATTAAAATTTGAAGTTAAGAGAAATATTGAAACAATTACATATATAATTTTCGATGGGCTTAAATTAAGAGAGATAAAACTAAGAGCAAAGATATCGAGGAATGATAAAAAGTGTCCCAGTTCGAACTATGAGGAGAAGGTATCAAAAATTTTGATTTTAGGTGTAAAGAGAGGTAAATATAGATCGAAAAAAGATCAAATCGAAGTAATTAAATATAATATAACATTTTTACTTATCGAGAATGATTACACTAGATAAGAGGATACAAATTAGAATAGAATATTCAGTAGCTAATCAAACCTTTTCTGTTTTGCTATGTCGAAGAACTTGTTTTTACTTTAGAGCAACCTTATATCATTAATTCATTATTTTGCTTATATTATATTTATTTTCAATTTTTATCATGCTATTTTTTGGGATTATTTTTTGCTATTTTTATTGTTAATGTTCTTCGTTTCTTTAATATCTTCATCGTAATTTTTTTTACACTCTTATAATTTTTTCTAATACATTTCAAAATGCTTGCGTTAGCTGACGATTTATCATAAATATTTTTTTTAATTTTTAACACAAGATATTTTTTTTCTTTTCACCAAATGGATGATTAGATTGCCTCCACTTTACATGGTTGAATGCAATTGCTCCCAAAATAAGCAACACATTGAGCTTAAAGTCAATATGTGGTGGTTGTCAAATTCATTACTAATAAAAGTCCAAACTTTAATGACTCAAAGTTAGACTTGATATTAATTATGTAAATTTGTGGTTAAGAGAAAAAACATTTCCTCCATTCAAGAGATAATTATCACTTTTTTTTTAATTATAGACATTTTTATGCTTTTTCTAAAGTATTGAATTTATTAGTGTGCTAAATTAATACTGAACAAATAAAAATAAATCGAAGAATCAACGGGAAAGGCTTTAGAAGACAATAATATCATCAATACCCCTATAGACTAGTAGTTATTGGTTGGAAATTTAAGGACCTATGTGAAAACCTTTGGATCTTCCATTGTTTTAAACGCCGACTTTTGTTTAGAAAAACATAAGCATCAAAAGAAAAGATTGTTTTTACATTTATTTTTTCATATATTGAAAATTTTTAATAATTTTTTTATATATATAATTTGAGTTAAAATCACTAAATTCTAGAAAATCGGAATATTTAAGACCTCTTCGATACCCAAAGAGCATGAGACAAGTATTCAATATGTACTTATCATGAAAGTTGATATATTGTACCAAAATGGGAAGAAATTAGATATTTGAAGTAAAGAATAAATGATAAAAATAAGATCTTTAAAAACAACAAAAGAAAGGCATAAAGATTGAACAAGAAAGAGATCTTTGAAAATGATATTTAATGGTTATTTTCGCATAAATATATTTTAAATATAATGTCCAAATTTGAAAGCAATGGGCCAAGAGAAATAGTAAGTAGTCCATTAAGTTGGTTAAGGCCCATAAGCTTCAAAATGGGCCTAGCCTTTCAAAATTGGCAAGCATAAGGATTGAAATGTACATATACCCGATTTTGGGATCATCATTTAAGTCATATTGCGATATCTAAAGTTAGGGCACATGTGACTGAAGTTTAGATTCAACCATCTCGATTAATTTTGTTTGAAGTTCATGTATATGCACATATAACGTAAGCTCGTAAGAGGAGTGTTAAGTACGGAAGTAAATTTGACATCCTATTTTGAATCCCTCATTCTTTTGTGACAAAATGGTAACCTCCAAAAGTTGAAAAGCACAATCTAAAAAAACCATTAATGGATTGTTTTATATTTAATATGAAGAGCAATACATAATTAGGAAAAATTACACAAATAAACAAATATATACTAGCTAATTAGCTAATATAGCTATAGTTTAAATTAATTATAGCTCACGGCAAACATCTAGTTGTAATTACAGTTTGAGTTTTGTATATTTCGAGCGATCCATACAAACATTGTGCATGATTATACAAAAACTGTGCACGAAACAAACTGTATAGTGAAATACACAAACACTATGAAGTGTATAGCGAATTATACAAACATTGTGCACGAATTATATAGCGAAATATACAAAATATAACTATGGAGCATAATTTGGCCTTTATATATTTGCCACTTAAGAAATTTACTCTTTAAAATATTTCTTAATAAAATTTCCTCCCTTTATCTACTACCACTACTTATATTTGCTCGAACTCTCCAAAAATATCACCATATCTGCATCTGGTCCTCCTAAAATAGACCATTACATTTTCAGAGAATCCGAACAACATAGCCTATTACAACTATTCCATACCATTCATTTCTTTCTTAATAACCTAAAAACTATCACATAATAAGTACATAGACTATAGTCCAAAGTTACAAAATACAAACATTAAACATTGTTTACAAGTTCAATCCCATCTTTCTTAGTCTCCAAATCCTTTGTGTTGTGCATCTCAATAGGCTTGAAAGTATAGAATCTTGCACAGAACAAATAGTAAATCAAATTAACCACTTGTAGAATAGTGATTAACCAATAAAAATACTCTAATTTCCCTTTGTTCAAGTTATTATCAGGTAGCCAATTTTTGCCTGCTGGTCCATTAGTACATTTATGCACTAATGAAACCAAAAGTGTACTCAAATAATTCCCTGCTGAAATTGCTGTCCAAAATAATGCTGTGGCTGTACTTCTCATACTCTCTGGTGCTTGATCATAGAAGAATTCAAGATGTCCAATTGACATAAATGCCTCAGCAATACCATGTAAACTATACTGTGGCACAAGCCAAAATACTGAAATTGGAACAATCGATTTTGGTTTATCGACTAGTCCATGACTCGATGCTGCCCCCTTTCGTTTAACTTCAACAAAACCGGCTACTAAAGTAGCTAGGACAGAGATGAAGAATCCGATTCCCATTCTTGTTAGGAACGTTATGCCACGTTCAAGTCCAGTGAATTTACGTGCTATAGGGACAAATACGCGGTCATACAACGCGATAGTACATAACATTGTTGTTATTGTGAAGACAGTCATAGAGGCAGCTGGGATTTCGAATGAACCTATTAGGTGTCTGTCCATTGTTTTCGCCTGTTGGATTGAGAATGTGTGTTGTTGCGCGTAGGCTGTGATTAGGATGATGCCCGATGCCCATATTGGACCCATTCTGATGATCGATTTTAGTTCTTCTACGCGATGGACAGTGTTTAGTCTCCATAGATTCGGAGACTTTGGATTGTCTTCCTCTCTTACTATTGCTGCTCTGTCCAAGAACCTGCAAACCAAAAAGACTTTTAACTGTCTTAAACTTTTAGATGACATGATCGCACAGTAATCAAGAAATTACTAACATGAGAGTATAATAATTCTTTGAAGATTTTTTCAGACATTAGCATGTTGCCTTTCATGATTAGGTCTACATCATAATGGAGCATATAAAGTCTAACCTTAGGACCTATAAGCTATGTTGCTCGGACTCTTCAAAAGTATCAAGCGAGTGCATGTCGAATTCGCTAAAAATAGTGCATTTTCGGAGAATCCGACATGGGCGCGATATTGAAAGTGATGAGTCCGGGCAACTTAGCCTATAAAAGCATTGCCGCACTCGTGTTGGATCCTCTAAAAATACGCTACTTCTCGAGGATCGAGCATGCACTTGTTGTCAATATTTTTGAAGAGTTTGAACAAAATAGATTGGGACGACTTAAGAGTCATCCAAATTTGACTAGGATCTTTCACATTATGTTACAAATTAACTCCAATTAGATGCAAACTTGCCAATCTTTGATTGAGAAATTTGATAGCACACTTCCAAAAGACACAACTTTTGGCAGTATTTATCAACTTGTTTTCTGGTTCTTGCAGAATTATTGGCAAGCCAAGATATTTATAAAAACAAAATTTAATATGAAAATATGAAAAAATTCAATGAATCTTGATTTTGATGGGGTGGACAAAGACACGAAAAAAAAAGACAAATAAAAGGACAGACAACATTTGTTCACATAATTTTTGGCCACACAACTAATAGACATACTTGAGCAAGTTGAATAATGATTGATGAAATTTAATAGCCAGACATTTTATTTTATCATAAAAAAGATGAAAAAATTATTTCCTCAAATTAAAATATCTTTACTAAATTTAATCAAAGTTAGCTCAAAAGATTTCTCCATTGTTCTCTATTTTAAAAAAAGAATGGTGCAAAACTAACATGTGATGCATGCATATGCTAGAGAACAAAAAAAGAATTAGCTTATACACATCGACAGTGTAAAAATTATTTACGTATTATGACTAGTTACTTGTTTTATTTTACAAGTGACTACTTCCACTTGTTATACGAAGTTACATGTTGTTATCTTTTAGGTATATACTATCAGTATATAGAAGTTTACTTTATAGAAAAAGTCATATACACTAACAAAATACTCTTTTTACCAATTTAATAGGTGATTATAGTTTTTTTTATCACCGTAGTCTTCACGCGACCATATTAGACTTGATATGAAAAATTTACCTATTGTTATGAGCTATAGTTTTCAGACTCATCAAAAAGATTGTCACACTCGTGTCAGATCCTTCAAGATACACTACATTCAGAGGATCCGACACAAATGTTATAACATTTATAAAGAGTCTGAGCAACACATATTGTAAGTCGATTGTACCCAACGGTCAGAAACACACGCACACATAGTCAGTCAGTGCATAGAAGTTAAACTCGAATGACACTTCAAAAAGGTTGTCGCACTCGTGTCAGATCCTCTAAAATAATCTATACTCAGAGGATCCGACACGCTAATAAAGAGTCTTGAGCAACATATATTGTAAGTCGATTGTACCCAACGGTCAGAAAAACACACACACACAGTCAATCAGTGCATAGAAGTTAAACTCGGACGACACTTCAAAAAGGTTGTCGCACTCATGTCAGATCCTCTAAAATAAGCTTTACTTAGAGGATCCGACACGCTAATAAAGAGTCTTGAGCAACATATATTGTAAGTCGATTGTACCCAACAGTCAGAAAAACACACAAACATAGTCAGTTAGTGTATAGAAGTTAAACTCGGAGAAGAAAATGACTTACCTCATTTGCTTAGTGTGGACAAGCTTGCCTGAAGTAGAGATATCGGCATCAAGTTCTTCATTTTGATAAAGCAAATTAGTGTCATTTACCATGTCCAAATTTCTCTTCTTGTAGGCAGCAACACAAACTTGCAATAGCCTAGTGAAAGGGCTACCAGCAGGATCCAAATTTCTATACAAAGGGTATCCAAATATGAAAACAACAATTGAAATAAGCATAGCAATTGTTGGGACACCAAATCCAACACCCCATCCAATATTATCTTGTATGTAAACAATGACAGTCACAGCCACAAGCATTGAAAATCCCATACAAAAATAGTACCAATTGAAGAATTTCCATGTTTGTGTTTTTTGTTTTTCATCATTTTCATCAAATTGGTCTGCCCCAAATGCTACAACACATGGCCTAATTCCACCTGACCCAAAGGCTGTTAGGAGTAATGACACATATAAGATGGCTAATTGGCTTGAATTTGCTTCTTTGCAATATTCATCACCTTTGCATGATGGTGGCCTTAGTTGAGGGAGTATTGCTGATAATGTTAAAATTATCATGCCCTGAAATTAAAATGGGGGTTCGGAATTTTAGTCCTTCTGAATTAGTGAGTTCAAGAACTAATAATTTGTACGTATTAGCACAAATCAAAACTGCTGAATTCTATCGAATCAGCATATTACACTCTAGCTCTGCCGCTAAATCTTGAAATACAAAAGTTCATTGTACATACATGTTATATGATAATATTATATGATGATATTACGAGTTTAACTTTTATACGTAGATGATATTACTGTAAAATAATTTTTTAATATTATTGCAACAGTTAAATGATAATTATATGTAACATTCTCTAAAATTTGTGGATTAGAAAACAAAAAAATGAAGTTGGTCATGTACTACGATACGTTAAAATAAATTTATTTATATTGTCACCGTATATTATGTATAAAAGTTGATAAATTTGAGTTTGAAAAGACAAGAAGAGAAGTCAATTGTTCACACTAATAATTTATTCACTGTAAATTCAATGTGAAAACAAACTACCAAGATTTTGCCTATCCAAATTAAGCCATTCACCTCATATATCTTATCCCTAACAAACTTATTAATAAATAAATAAATAAGACATTTAATAAGTGTTTCAAGAAAGTAGTCTAAAATAGTACAACCCCTCACACTAATAATTTGAGTTTGAATTGATGGATGCAACTAAAATATACATACTTGTAAGCATCAAATATCATATTTTACTTTAATATCTATCCTCAAAAATAGGAGAAGCCAACTTGCATATATAACTTATAGTATAAGAAAATATTACTAGTATATTTTAACTCGTTATAGCTGGTAATTTATTTTATTTTCGAATAATAAAATTCATTTTCTAGTTAAGTGACATGATCATGGAAACATTTTGTACTATTAGACTCAGAAGCAGATCAAAAATTTTAGAGTTTATGGATTCTAAATTTACCACAAATTCATACACGTAATTATTGGGTTCACATTCAAATATTTATATATAATTAAAATGTGTTTCATAATACAAAAACAGAATCTAAACAAAAGTTAGTAAATTCGTTTGAACTCGTAACTGATACTCTCCTTCTTACTCTACTGTCAGTACATAGAGCTTAAACTCGAGAAAAAATAGAGAGAGACTTACAATTTGGTAGATGATAGAAGCAACAGTTATGGTCCAAAATCTTCCAGCAAAAGTGTCAGCAATAAAAGCTCCAATCAATGGTGTCAAACTAGCAGTGCCACCAAAATTTGTAAGTGTATTTGCTGCTTTTGTCAATGGAAGATGAAGCTCATTTGTCAAGTAAATGACCATATTTGCACCAAATCCCACCACAGCCAGTTTCTCACATATCTCATTTGCTACAACAACAACAAAGAAAAGTCTCAAGGTCAACCTCCGCAGCAATAATAAAGTTATCTTCGTATGTTCTGTAGGTTAGGAATTCGAGCCCTAGGGGTACGTACGAACTTTCCTTGGATGGGAAATACTTCGTACATCGGTCTGCCTTTAGAAACTATACAAATTGTGTGTAATTTTAAGATTCCCAAAACTTTTGAGCGAGAAGTTGGAAAAGAAAAAAATAACTACGGGTTTGAGTCATGTAAAAAGGTCACTAATGCATGTATTATAATTATGTTGTTAACATTACACTATTTACGAAACGATCCTTTTTCGAACACTACTAACACAAATAATTTGTACACTGAACTATCTTTTTTAATTTATTTTAAAAACTATAGCTATACAAATTGTGTGTAATTTCAAGATTTACAAAAAAAAAAAAAAAAAAAAAAAAAAAAAAAAGTAAAAAAAAAAA
>DF358029.1:21731-33396 GCA_000787875.1 Solanum virginianum
TCTCAAAATCTGAACAGATAGGCCTGAGGCGTTCAATAGCAACTCAAAGTGCGCATAAAGGATATGAAAACTAATACCCGAAAAAAAAAATAGAAGTAACTCATACCACTCCGGTGTCACTGTAGGTGGAGATGGACAATTTCTGATCAGAGATATAGTCCTTGGTCAGAAGATCTATGAATTGATTATTGAAAAACAAAATTTATCAGTGATTATTGAAAAACAATGGTAGCTCATGAACAACAATTGAAAACTACCTTTGGCCTTCTTGCCGATATCAGAGAACAATCCAGGTCCCATACTCGTCTGCAAAGTGAGAAAAATCCAATTCGATCGATCTCGAGAGAGAGAATTGGTGTAGCGTTCAGGAAATGGGAAGAGATATTGGAGGCTTAGTTTATTGGTGTTTCGTGGTAGCTAAAGACCCGTTTTATGCTCGCCAGAACGTCCCATTTTCTAGTTTAGTATACTAGGCTTTTTTAAATTTTATTTTGCACTAATGGAGGTGAGACACAGTCAATTTTTTAATTTATTGATTAAGAAATAATTAGGAGTGAAAATAATTGTAAACACTTAATTCTTTTTGAAAAATATTTCTTAAATTAAGAACTCCCTTTCAACGTCATCATTCAATTTTGTGGAGATTCAAAATCCAACTCTCAATGTCCAATCGATATGCGAACTCACTTGCAACGTTGACCCTAATTCCTAGTTTGAAATTTGACTTTCAAACCCAGATCTCCACTAAGGGTCGTTTAATAGAGTGTATTAGAAGAAATAATGCAAGCATTAGTGAGTGATACACTCTATTATGTATTGAGGAGTGTATTACCAATATATAGAAATCTGTGATATTAGTAATGCAAAGAGATTTAATTAATAATTAACATGGTTAAAGGTCACGTTGTCCCTCAAAATCTTTTTACATTTTTTCCATCATATTTGTGTAGGGTACCTTTGTAAAAATAAAATATTTTTAAAAAAATTATGCAAAACATGTTACTATTTTTAATACAACAAATAAACAAGGATACTCTCGGCATAATTAATGAAAATATTACTAATATGTTCTATTTAGCATTATTCTTATACACCTTGTCAAACGACCTTTAAGTAAACGATGAATCATGATAATACACATAAGTATCCTTGCTTTGTAAAGAGACCAACTAAAGAGTTTCAATGAGCTTTAATTTACTGTTCATGTCTTTCCTGACCTTGCACATGATATAAGCGTAAAATAAGCGGGTTGAGTTTTATTTAAAATTTAAATTAACTGAGTTAATAAATAAGTGGGTCAATATCCCAAACTTCAATGGGTTGAGTAAACTATCCAAAAAGTATTTTCCTATCCATTTGAATGAAAAGAAGTGTAGGGTCTACATATAACTATAAAAGAAAAAAGTTCCATTGTTCTAGTATGACCAATGTTCTCAGTTCACAACAGAATAGCTCTTGCCATTGCTCAAATATCTCATTTTTGCTCTTATTTTTCGATTCAACAATGGAATCTACATAAGATATGTTATGTGAGAAAAACAACTAAAGATCATCAACAATATTGTTCTTGTTGTTAGTTGTTACCAAGGAAATTGACATAGTTAAAACAATTTCACATAGTTGATGGGCAAAGTTGGACTTCTCCCCATATAAATTCTTTCAATACTCCTACTGTTATGAGCAAATTCTAAATCATCAGCTAATATCAAATGGCTTATTGGCACCTCTGGATCTTGGAAGTAAATACAATCCATCTGGTTTATGACTGCCTCATTTGCAACATGATAATTGGTCTCCACATTTTTCTTTCCTTTATGTACAACATGAATCCTGCAACTGCAATCGTTATGAGGTGCAATGTTAGCATGTTCGTCTTGACAGAGACCAGGAGTCTGATTTCTGTAGTGTTGTCACGTTCTGAATAAATACTTCCATATAAAATACATATACATATATTTGGTTGATCTACACCAAAATCCAGCACTGCTGTTCAAAAGCTAGCAAGTTCTCCCCTTTATCACCCCGGGCTGCTGTCCATTGTGCAGTGCCCATTTATCCATTGCTCTCTGTTTATGACGAGAAAGCAACCTACTCAACTTCCAAGGAATTCCTCCCATCGTCACATAAATAACATTTCCAAACAGGTTCAACCAATGCCTTTGCACTTTGTAACTCCTGCCTTGCGTCCTCACTATTACATGATTCTAATTCTGACTCCAGTTGAGGGTAGATCTGCTGGAGGGATGTCAACATTGATGTAAGTTCCTTCCACTCTCTTTCATCATGTCTGACTAGTTTAACACACACAAAATGCAGGAGCCCAAACACAAGATCAAAATTCTTTCTTTTCAGCCCAACTAGCAAATTATTCAATATGGTCAGCCCAACTGCATCCAGCACAGTAAAGTTAGCTCTCAACAGCTGAACCATTAAGTTCACAAGTTTCTTGAATGTTTTGAAGCCCCCCATCTTAGAAATTCGATCAGGCTCCTCATCAGAACTTGTATCTTGTTGCTCAGCCAGCTCAATCCTGGCTAAGGTGGATACCCACAATGGAAGATCATCTTCTGGATTAAAGGAACTAGTTCTCCCTCCTGGAATTTGCTTCATTAGGCTTACAGATCCTAATGCCAGAATTAAATCAGGAACCCATGGTTTGACTGCAGGAAAAAGACGAACTGCATATCCATAGCCCAAGTACTCCTCAATGGAAACGTACAGGTTTAACAATTCATTCGCAATGTCAAAAGCTCCCCACAAAGGTTGCGACGCCTCAGAGAAACTCTTCAGCACTACATTCATCAACTTGGTTACATATGTGAAGGAACTCTTCAGACAGAGGTATATCTCTTTTAACATGTCTTCTGTAAATTGCAGTTCTTCCTCATAACTTTTCCTTAAATTTGAGATGATAAATTTTATATTTTGCAGAGTAAAGGATAGGCATTCCTCCTGGCTTTTATGGACAAGATCCATCGTATGAGCATCAGCAATGAACTTCAGCACTGCGGTTAGCATCTTGACCACATTTAATATCCTCTGCTGTTTAGTAAAATCAGATCCTGGATACATCATACATAGATCAATTCAGTTAATGCATTGGCCAAAAAAAGGAGAAACAACTCAATTGCCCAAAGGGTTGTAAGTTGAGACATAAATCTTAATGTTATACAGCAATTCCGCCGACAATGTGGTTCAACAAACTAGAAGTTCAAGTAAGGCCACATTCTGATCTAGTGGAGCAGCTAAGAATTTTAACAACCTAAGAGTTCAAATCTTGGCCCACTAAGAACATCATCGTGGAAAGAAGAAACACTATGAAAGTTTCACACTAATGAAACTTTACTACCATAGAGGTTATTTAAGGCAAACAGGACAACTCAAACTCCCTATCACAAACTGAGCCTCCTTATCACAAACTGAGAATAGTCTATTCTTCAATAAGTTCACCAGATATGTCGCAATGATCAAGGCAATAGCAGTACTGACAAGTGACAACTAAAAAGCACCATTATTGATAGATCCAAAAATACATATATTCAAACCAATGATTTATTTATCACATTCTAAGCCCCACACGTGAAAAGAAAACTCTATTTTAAAGTGCATCGCAAAAGGAAAACCAGATGGAAAGGAAAAGCTAACCGTTGCTGGTGAGGTCTGATAGTTCACTAGATGGTGCACTGAATAGCTTATTTGTGCAGCCAAGAAGATGATGAATTGTCAAGTCCAATGCAGTTTCCTGGAAGATAAAATGAAGCATATGACCAAAAAATTAATTCCACTAAAGAAGAGCGAAAATCAAATCACCAACGAAAAGGTAAAAGTAGTCACTTCTGTGTATGAAGTATATAGTTTCTCATGAACAGAATATCTGGAACAAGAAAATAAACCTACTAAGGTTGTGTGATGAACCTAAGTTACTCAGAACAAGTGCACATCTAGAGATCGGATCCTTCATGATCTAACTTTTAAGATTCGGAGGCACAGATCTAGGTATGATATGTCTGTGGGGATTCAGCTAAAAAGAATTAAAATATCAAAACATAGAGTTGTAAAAGTATGCCTAGATTATGATGGACTATTTGGAAGTAAAGGAATGCACGAATATTTGAGAGCAAGTTTGAATTTGTAATTATTATAAGGTACAAGAGATAACATCTCAAATGATAACTCAACTTTGAGTATTTCACTTAGTAAGTCACTTAACTTTGTTATATAACTCAAAAGTCACTCAACTCAAAAATCAGTTAAGTTGGTTGGGTGACTTTTTAAGTTGAGTAACTTTTGAGTTATAAAATAAAGTTGAATGACTTTCTAAGTGAACTACTCTAAGTTGAGTGACTTTTGGGTAGTAAAACAAAGTTGAGTGATTTCCTAAGTGAACCATTCAAAGTTGAGTGGAAGACATTAACTCTTAAGTACAATTGCATCTTTTTATTGTTTATTATGAAGTTTGAATCAGAAACCGTAGTATCTATCTCAAATTTCTCTATCAATTTTGGTCAAAGTACCCAAAATTGTTTGACCATATCTGATTTCCGGTACAGATCTCACACCCACTCCGACGTCGTGTCAACACGGATGCGGCACTGAAAATGAAGAGTTTGCTCAACTTCGTAATGAACTAACCAACCAACAAGAAAATTTAACCTATAGCAGGAAGACTTTCACCAAGAACAAAACTCTAACCAATGCTACCACAAAATATTCTCCATAAACATGAACTGTATTCCGTAAATGAAGTTACGTGTTGATATGATACTTGGTTCAATTATCAAAAGCAATAATATATCTAAAAGTATCGGTATATGATGCATAGGTAGCTTAATTTGAATCCTTAAAAGGTTGTCACCAATTAATTTAAGACAAAAAGATTTTTTGTCTGTAGCACCAGAATGTAACAGAAGTAGGAATATTTCTGCATCAAGAAACAGATCATTGAAATACTAACAGAAACATAAATATGAGATCTGAACACCAATAAATAATATCTCAATTATTTTCACTACAAAAGTTTGGTGCCTCCTTATCTCTTAATCCCACTACAATTATATGAACCCCTTTGATGCTGAGGGTGCACAAAAGACGGAACTCTGTCCTAAACAAAAGATTAAGAAGAAAGCAAAACTGGTTTTAATCTCTAGAAACAAATGTTTTGGAAGTTTCATTGAAGCAGAGAACAATAGATAGCACCACTCACCTCCGATGTTCCATTTGCTGATTCAATTCTACGCTTCTTCTTATTGACATTTTTGTTTCCACCTAAGTTGTTGTCCTGCAAAGATCTATGAAGAGCAAGAGCTGTGTATGCCAAAATTGGGGATACACTCATATAATCACATTGTGTACATTGTAAAATGCTAACTTCAGAGATGGTCTTCAAAGAAAGGAATATAGTTTCTAAGCTCCCGCTCTGTAAAATAGCATTCCTTGTATTTTCAGATAAAAGGAGGTCCTTAATCTGCCAAGCCACTCCTACAGTGATTTCGTACTCTTCCTTGAAACTAGATTTAACCTTATTGGACATCTTCTTCTCCCTCACATGCTTTGATTTGGAGGAGAGCTTGACGGAGGACTTGGTATTTCCTTGTTTAGTTGATGGCACACTAAATATCTTGTGGCACTGGGAGGCAGTTCTTTCCAGAAGCCTAGCTAGATTTTCAAACATCTCATCCAACCACTTGCAAGATAGCATCATCTTGTGGACAGACCTCACCTCGGCTTGCTTTTCTAAAGAATTGGATAAATCTCCACAATTTGTTACCAAGCTCATGCATTCATTGAAAAGGTCATCCACTGCATCTGGACAGACACTTGAAATAATGTTACAGACAGAGGCCTGGGCACATGCTGAGGTTGCAGCAGCAAACAAGTGCTTCAGTCTTTCAGCAGACAATTCCTCTTTAAGTTTAGTCTGATAAGACCCATCACTTTCAAGATAGATACAGAGGTGGGAGGCTGCAATAATTGAACCATCAATCTGCTCCGCCTCTAACTTGCCAGGTGATACAATCAAACTGATGAGGATTTTCAAGAGTTCCATCCATGACTGCAGCGAGGTTCCTTCTGATACGGCAAATTCACAGAATCTTGCACCAGCCAAAGGAGATCTTTTTATAAGTGCGACACAGCGATTGCATGCTTCTTTCAGGTTTACTTTTGAGGGGAAGTATGAAGGAAGGAGAAGCTTAGTGATTTTCTGACCAATCATTGGTTGGTCATTTGCAAGTGTAGACAACAGCAGGTCTATATGCACAACCTGCATAAGAAAATGTTAAATTGACTTAAGCAGAACATGTCCATTATTATTATCCAGGCTTGTGTATGTTTTAGGTTATACGGTTCAGACCATACCTTGTGAAACTGAAACTTTCTTAAATCTGTTAAAGTGAGAAGAAGATCTACAACTGCAGAACGAACTGGAGGAGAGATATCATGAATCAAATGACCCATTCTTGGTAATAGCACTTTGAGGATCTCGTGAGAATGGGGGGTTCCAAGTAGGTATATCACAGCATTTACTGTTGACAACCTGACCTCAGGGCATGAGTCATGTATCATATGTTCAAAGATTTTGGTTAGAGTTTTTGTGATTATTGGTGAAGGGATAACTTCCCAAAACAAGCGAAGAATGCGGCAACAGCCTTCAACTGCTACAACCCGCACATCAGGGCACTCATCCACAAGTAATTTATCCAGAAGAAAAAACTGCTTATCAAGGAGTGTGTCTTTCACCTCTTTTGTTGCATCAGGATCTTCAAGAGGGAATAGATCTAGAAATAAGTGCAATGAATTTTGTCGGACATTTGAGTTTGCAACCTACCAGAAAAGCAGTGGTCTTATAAATCACAATTATTAGTCGGCATAAGACTAGGTAAAGAAGTAAGGATGCCAAAAGGAAAAAAAATACTAATGTCCAAAATACGCTACAAATTCTCTAAACCAACCCTGTTTGGTAATATGTAAACATCAGAGGAGAAGAACCTAATAAAGAGCAGCATCGTCAATAGCTTCATTTGAGATTATACAACTAAATTTCAAGTGACTTCAACAATCCTAGAGGTCAAACAAAGAAACAAAGAGTACAGTTCGAAATCCTTGAAATGGCAATTCTTTGGAAAAGCAAGACGGAAACTGTAGATTTGAGCTCATAAATCTCACTATTTGAAATAGAAATGCAGAAAGTTCCGTACTTTCAGCAGAGTTCTCTATTTATTGAACTCAACCCCAATGAAACTTGTGAATGAATGAATACCTGCAAAGACCGGAAAATGACAGGCTCAGCAAGACGAAAAATGAGCTTCTCAACCCCTTCTGTGGTTCTCTGATTAATAAAACCCCCTAAAACCCTTCTAATGGATACAGCAAGTACCGCTGAACTTGCATGTATACAGCTATCTATCATCCCCTGCAAGAAACTATTCTCAATCTCATCCTTAGCCAGCCGTTCAGATACCTTCCATGCCCGAAAAACAATCTCCCCAAAAGCTTCCAACGTTGACTTACGCCCAAATGGAATCTGCGATTTAAGCATCGCCAATGCCTCTTTCAGAAGCTGCAAGCTCAAACCAAATGTAAATGCAATAAATTTCCTCCCATCCTCAGTCTTCAAAAACAGAGGCGAAATCACACAACGCATAATCAAATGCTTCAAATCCTCAATACTCTCATCCTCATAATCCAACAACGTAAACGCCTCTCTTAGCATATAAACCCTATGCACATCCACTTTCTTCTTCAATGTCAAAGCTCTGGACAACAGAAACGGCAATGCCTGAGAAATTAAAGCTTCCTTCCCATACAAACCCTCCTTCCACCACTCCTCACATAAATTAGCGATTTCAGATAACAAAACAGAATCAGACTCAAATAAAATCAAACTATCATGTAAAGCCCTAACCGCCGGCAACAAATCAGAATCCCTAAACGCCTTTCTCGGATGAGAAACACACAGAAACGAAATATAAACATATACACGTACACCCTCAACGATTAATTCCTTCGCATCATCTTCATCTTCTTCACTCTTCTTGTTCCGTGCAGATCTACGGACCCTCTTCGTCGGCGGCGTTTGAGGGGACAAAACGACGTCGGTTGAGTCGGAACCAGTTAGGGCTTTGTATTTCCTTATGGACTGTGAAATGGAGTGGTGGAGGGCGAGTGGAAGCGTAGTGGTGAGATCTGAAGAAGGAGTGAGGGTGTGAATTAGGGTTTTGAGAGAGGGTTTAATGGATTTAAGCCCTAGCTTTGCTGTTGAATAAAGGAACTCTTCTGCTGAAGTTTTGAGCGAAGAACGAAGCCGTTTCTCCATTGAAGCTATGGAAAAGCATGGAATTTTACCAGTGAGCTGTTCTTGTTTTTGCGAGAGAAAGGAAAGGAAGACGTTGACGATGAATTTTGAATTTGAAAAAAGGAGGCATGGGCGCTCGAATGTGTATATATTTGGGGAAAGAGTAAAAGTGAAACCGTCAAACTTCGAGTAATTTAATTAAGGGCGATAAAAAAAATCTTCAAATTTAAAAAAACAAAATTATTATGATTATGTTATGAAACTGTATAAAATAATACAAAGAATAAAGTACAGGAGAAGAGAGAATTTCTTATTGTTCTTCAACAATATTGAGATGTTCAAATGCATATTACAATGAAAGAAACTTTTAATTTATAGGGAAAAAAACTGACTTGGTTTCCAAGTAAGAAACTGAATTGGTATTCAAGTAGGATTTCTAACTCTTAAAAGAATCCACATAATAGACATTCATCATAAATAAAATATGTTTATAATATGTTTATAACACTCCCCCTTGAATGTCTATGTGCTAGATCACGTGCCTCGTTAAAACTTTACTAGATAAAACTCTGTGGAAAAAATTCTAGTGAAGGAAAAAGAGTACACATATCTAATAATATGCATTTTGGATGTCTCATTAAAAACCTTACAAGGAAAACCTAATGGGACAAAACATTGTGAGGAAAAAAAGTACATTATGTATTAACTCTCCCTGGTCAGAACATCAATCCAGAATCTTCGCATCCCAATCTTGTGTATCATCTTCTTGAAAGTTGCTATTGGTAGAGATTTGGTGAACAAATCAACCACATTGTCACTTGAACGAATATGTTGTATATTTACATCACCATTCTTTTGGAACTCGTGTATAAAAAAAAAAATTGTCAAAATGTATTTTGTTCTATCTCCTTTTATGAATCTTCCCTTTAGGATTAAGGAGTTTTGCAAGTTACTCACTTCAACTTCTTTAAACAAACAATCTATTTCTTTTTTAAAATTCTTCAAGAGTTTCAATTCAAGTTATCAACCTGCATAAAAATATGAAAGATTCTTGATTAATTTTAATCAATATGAGGATTATAAACAAGCTTTTCAAGAACTTGTATATGCTTCATGCATTTTAAATCCAACAAATATTTTCATATCAATTTTGTCCAGTGACAATGTTCAATATTAAATGCATGGCGTTTTCTAGTGTCTAGATTGCAAGTCAAATAAGTTTTGCGCTTACCAAAATGTATCATTCCACTTGATAATTTGAGCACGCTTTAATATACCATAGGATTAAGATCCTCATAATCTTTTACAATATTGCACTATATTGTATCAAAGATATCATAGACAAAATATCCTTTTTGTCTGTTTGCAATGCGACATAACTTATTGAGATCTCATCACTTCATTATTTTAGATAGCTATCCCTCTCATGAGGTTTCATGAAGTGTTATGTCATAAGCTCTTCATAAGCACATTGCGCCTCTTTATTATAATCATTTTGGATCATTTGCTCCTTTTCAAGAATTATCTTATTTGGGGTCACTTGCATGTCATAAACTTTGTTCTTCAGGACATTCAATAAGAGCATTTCAACTCTTAGTTTATCATTATCTCCCCTTTATGTTAAACAAACTAACATATATTGTCATCTATCTTGGAGAATTCATCTTTTATTCATCATAGTATATTTATTAATTATATACCGCATATCAAAATTATTAGATGGAAATTATATAGATTGATTGAGGAGAAAATGATCATAATGTATTGGATTGATGCATATCTTTGTCTATAATTTGTCATATTTCAGACCATAAAATTTTGTCTCATAAGCAATGATTGACCACTTATCTAAGGCATTTAAGGTTAATCAACTTGAATATTTATCAATATTATCAATATGAATTGTCTTGATTACATATACTAAAAGTTGTGCTATTAACTCAATTATCTCGCACAAACAATTTTGCGTATGTCAAAATTCAAGTTGGCAATAAATGCACATGTAATTATATTATTGATGCATCTATTTCACATATCACATGATGATGAATGGGCCCATATTCACCTTTCATATTTTTAGAATTTAGAAAATTTAGTCCCAATATTAGTTGATCCAATCAACTTATCATGAGAACAGCGATCTTGAAGAATTTCTTCAATATATGTCTAATGAGTAAACTTCAAGTTTACCAAGACTTGTGTCTTTTGCTATAGTAAATTTCTGATTTACTATTACATGAACAAATTTCAAATTTCTTACTCGAAGAGTAAATTTCAACTTTATTTCTTTTCAACTACTTTACTTCTTGTAGAGGTGAGTCGTGATTCCTTTTAAATCTATAAATGCATCTAGCATTTGATTTGCAATTTTTGCATATGAATAATCTTTTGTACTTCTTGCTCACAAATAGAAGCATATGGATAAAGATGAGACATGTCCACAAAATTTCTCTTTTGATATTATTTTCTCCCCCTAATTTGAAAAAAATGTCTCATTAAACCGACAATCTGTAAATTGAGCAGTGAATATATCTCCAGTTAATGGTTCAAGATATCGAATAATGGAGGATAATTCAAACTCAACATATATTTCTAATCTTATTTGAGATCCCCTTTTTGTGCGTTGTGGTAGTGTCATAGGCACATATACAGCACATCCAAAAAATTTTAAATGAGATATATTAAGTTCTTGACCCAAAACCAATTGCAAGGAAAAGTGCTTATAATAATTTATCGGTTTGAGACGAATAAGTATTGCAGCATGCAAAATTGCATGTCCCCATATAGAAGTGGGCAATCTAGTTTTCACAAGCAATGCTCTTGCTATCAATTGCAAGCGTTTAATTAATGACTCAGCAAGGTCATTTTTAGTATGAACATGAGCAACAAGATGTTCAACTCTTATCCCAATAGATAAACAAGTCATTAAATACTTGGGATGAAAATTCAGCAACATTATCAAGGCGAACATAGTTAATCTGATTATCAGAAAATTTGCCCATAATCGTATTGTCTGTGCCAATAATTTTGTAAATACCAAATTATGAGATGACAATAGGCATACATGAGAATGTCTAGATGAAGCATCTATTAGGACCATAAAATATATAAACATCCTACTAGGTGGGTGAATAGGTCCACAAATATTTCCATGTATGCGTTTCAAAAACATAAGGGACTCAATCCTAACTTTTGTTGGTGATGGTCTCACAATCAACTTGCCTTGGTAAGAAGTAGTACAAGAAAATTCACTATTTAAAAGAATCTTTAGGTTCTTTTGATGGATGTCCATTTGAATTTTCTTTAATTCAAATCATTATCAAAAGTTCTCATTCTTCGTGAGTGTAGGATTAAGGAGTTTTGCAAGTTACT
>DF358029.1:33424-74382 GCA_000787875.1 Solanum virginianum
TTCTTTAATTCAAATCATTAACAAAAGTTCTCATTCTTCGTGAGTGGAACACAATCATCTTAGCATATCAAGTTATGATAGCTTAGTACCTCATTCCATGTTCACGTGCATTATTCAATCACTTGTATTCTTTCAGACATTATGCACTGTTACCACATTTACTTTAAAGAATGGAGCATTTTAATGGAACATATTTTATGATTTTTCACCAAAAATATATTATTTTGATTTAGTCGTCATTATATCATTAATATGGTGCATTGGAACTTAAACCCAATGTCTTATTCACGTAAAAGCGTCTTACTTCATAAATTGATGGAGCTTGAACTCAACATTTTATTATCATACTTTTAGATGTATAACCATCTTCAAGTGATCATATTTTTCTAGAAGATTTTTTCACAAAACAAGTGGATCCTTGACTGTGAAATATTCATATTTTTAAATTTCATCAAGATGATGATGCAAGAATATCATCGCTTTAGCACAGTCTTATTTTGGTGCTTTATTTTCTTCTTCAATGATGTCTCCAAGACATCTAGCATCTAACACCCATGATGGACAGTTCTTGCCCAAACTATGAAGGGCAACAAACTCAATTTTCTCAAGGTTAGTCATATCAATAAAGAGAAAATAATAAATAAATAAATAAATAAATAGTACCTTGGCGTTGAAACTTAACTTTCACTCTTTAAAATGGTAGAGTCTTGTGCTGACAAGGTTAATCATATCAATAAAGATAAAACAAATAAATAAACAATACCTTAGTCTTGAAACTTAACCTTTATTCTTTAAGACAGTAGAGTCTCGTGCTGATAACGTGCTGATAACGTGTTATGAAACTGTATAAAACAATACAAAGAATAAAGTAGGGGAGAAGAGAGAGAATTTCTTATTGCTCTTGAATAATATTGAGATGTTCAAATGTATATTACAATGAAAGAAACCCTTAATTTATAGGGAAAAAACTGACTTGATCTCCAAGTAAGAAACTGAATTGATATTCAAGTAAAATTTTTTAACTCTTAAAGGAATCCACATAATAGACATTCACCATAAACAAAATATATTTATAACAAATTATTAATTATTAAGCTTTATTTATTAAAATTTTGACCCAATATTATGTAAGAATTTTAAGGGGGAAAAATGTCACCTCTTTTTCTTCTTCTTTTTTGTATTTTATTGTTGGGACTATTGTTATTTTTGTGGTTGTTGGTATTATGCTAGAGAGAAGAGATAGTATCAATTTACTTGGTCAGTATTGATTTACATGTGTAATTGTTCAATTGATTGCATATTACTTATATTGTCTTATTGTGTAAGATTAGTACTGAATCTAGCTTTAAATCTTAAGCTAGACTAATAGCATCCCATTTACCATTAGATATAATTGATTCATTTTTAAATTCATTTTTAAATTGTCCACATTTTTATAAATTATTTGTTCATGTGAGATGAAATATGATATGAAGTTATGTGAGATGAAATTGATGTTTTATTTGAACATGCAATTTGAAAATTTAAGTTACATTTTTTTCTTTTAAATATAGAAATTTCATAAATTGTGAAAACTATAAAGATTTTTTAATTCTTTGTACAATCTTACCAAATAAGTAAAACTTCATAGCAAAAATATAATACACTATCATAAAGTCATTCTAAAAAAAATTCAAAATGTATACTACCATTTATCGATTAAACTTCTGCTTAATAAAAAATAAAATTGAACATAAATTGTAGGTGTACTACTCTTTACTTTGAGTCATTTGTTAGTTAATGTCATTAGTAAATATGTCATTGTATTCATATTTCATAAAATTTTATAACTTCTTTGATATTCTCGCAATTACATAGATATAAAACGGTGGATTATTTTTTTAACATATAAACTTGTAAAAAAAATTGTATTTTAAAAAATGCAAAATCATGATATGAAATTCTCAAATCAATTTTTTTTTTGAAGAATTTGAAATTTCATCTTATGATTTAAAATCACGAGATAAAATCACGTCAAACATTGAATTCATCTCATAATTTTAAATTATGAGATGAAATCGCATGTTCAGATACACATGTGTGAATGCCTACTTAGTCTTTTAAAACTAATGAGATTTTTGTATAAATTATGTTAAGTAATACTATATTTACACCCAGAAAAAGTTCAACAAAAATTATCTTTTTATGACATACGTAATGAAAATTTTCTTTCTCTGTAACTAAGACAATGTCATTATACAACATATATTCAGATTAATTTGCACATTGCTTCATATATTTTTATTTTTTTAAAAGAAAAATACTTCGATTAGTTAAGACAAACAAGCAAGAATTCTCCAAAAAAAAAAAAATAAAGAACAAAAATTAAATAATTGTCAAAATACAGAAAAAAAAACTATTGACATATATAATTAGAATTAGAAAATATTTTTGAGTCATTTTTAATATATTAAGAAAATTATTTATTTAATAAAAAAAAGGACAAATTTGAACCATTTCTAATATGTGCAGGATATATCGATCTAATAGGTATAGGATATTTTGATCCAATAGGTGTGAGGAAGAAATTTTTGAACCATTTCTACTATGTTAAAGCCATTTTTTATCCAAAAGATAAAAGGAAAGGCAAATTTGATTTAATAATTGAAAAGGGGATATTTCTAAATCAGTTCTAATTTGTTAAGGATATTTTTGAACTTTTAAAAATAATAAATACAAAAAAAGCTAGGTTTATGAACTCAATATATTCATTAAAGTAGGTGTTCATCTTGGTTTATTCATGAAATATTCATGAACTAGATAGTTTAAGACTCGTAAATGGGCCCAATATGTCCTATTATTTTACCTATTTAAAAAAAATTATTCGTCAAAAAATATTATTAAGCACTTTGACCTATATTTTATTGGCATTAATTATTGAAACATTCACTTTTATGTTGTGAGACTTTTATAATCTAACATTTAATACATTTTTTACTACTGCATAATGACATAAATTTATCAAAAATTGAAGTTAATTTATTTATTAGATTGATTGAATTATATAATAATCGTAAGTCATTGTGTGTTACTATTTCAAAGATAAATATTTTAAATTTATTGCTCAAGTAGATTTTAGAATCAAGAAACACAAACATGAAGTTCGAGATATAATATATCTTAATTGATAATAGAAAATTATTTGTATCCATAATTATTTATTTATTTATTTTCATATAGAATATTATCTACACTATCAAAAAAAATTATGAAATTAGTTATTAACTTCGTCGTTACTGCATCCCTAGTTGTTAATAGCTAATATAAATTCATTTCTAAATGAGATTAGTGACGAATTTTACTGTTCAGCCACAAAAAAAACTATTTAATCATTCTTATCTAGAAAAAAGAACAATAATATTACGTTAACTTGAAAAATAAAATAAGTAATCTACTATACTAAATTAATTTTGACTGGATAAATTTTAAAGTAAAATGATATTATAATGTAAATATATGTAAACTGGGTTAAAAAAAACTTTTCTATATTTTTTAAATCAAAATTTGATTTGACAACTTCAAATTTGAATCAAACTTAATATCTAAATTAATATGTTTAAGATCAAATAAAGTATAAACATGATAAGTATATTTAAATGAAGAACTGCTCTTTTATGATTTAGTAAATATTTATAGTTTATTTTGAATGCAAACATTCTATTCTTCACATTTTATTTGTAAAGCTACTTTTTATAATTTTTTAAATATATTTTTTAAAAACATTTAAATTATTTTTATTTATTCTTTAATTTTAATCTAATATGTTATTAATTTTATCTCACATACTTCTTTTCATGTATGTTAGAACCAAAATAAAGGTTAAAATAATTAATTATATTTTTAAAAAAATAATTTTTTATATTAAAGTAGTTAATTTTAGTACACATAATGGATAGAAAAAAATATTTAGAATTAAATTAAAGTAATAGCAAAATAGACTAATTAGATTAGATATCACAATAATTCATACATATATATAAAAAAAAAAAGTACAACAATAACAAAATGGGTTACTAATTAATTAGGACTTTCTCATTGTTTAGATGTGCATTTAATAAAATGAAGTTTCTATTAGTTCATAACAAAATAGCACAATTAAATTCTAGAAGTTACTTTTAAAAAATAAAAAAATTCATAATCTTTTGAATAAATAATTAGACACCACATCTTAAGATGTACATTCAATTAGTTTATTTTTTAACTTTTTCATTGTAGTTTGTGTAGAATTTTCTGGAACTTGGATTGATATTGCTAAAAAAACTCATACAAACTTTAATTATTTTAAGATTGTTTTTTTAATTAATTTGTCCTATTTATGACTTATTATATAATAAAACCAAAATAATAATAAAGAAACTTTCTAGAAAATATCAATATATTTTTTGCTAGCATGTGAAATTACATTTTTATCATTAGTCATCATTCATTTTATATTTATATAAAATAAAAAGAAGTTTCTATAACTATTTTTTTCTATCTTTCTTGATAGATTTTTATGACTTGTTAGCGTGAAATAAGCCAACATTTATTATTTATCCTTGCATATGAAGATAATTATAAGTTTATTATTGATCGTCCTGTCATTGGCATTAGTTAATATCTATCACTTTTGGATGAAATTTTACCCTATATAATAGGGTGTTTCTAGCCCTACAATAACATTTTTGAAGTTATTTGAATAAGATGATTTTAATATTTTTATTTTTTATCACTTAGAAATAAGGTGATAAATCAAATGAATCATATACATAAGTTGATAGACCGTATCTTGCTCAAAAGCTAGCAAACACTGACATAATGTAGAGTAACTAAGAGTTTTGGACAATCATCAGAAATAAAAATATGAAACTGAACCTTAAGTCAAGGACTTTATATACTGAATGGTAAAAATATATTTTATTTATTTTTTATTAGGTTATCAATTAACTCATTAAGAAAATCCAAATCTTTAAGAAATGATATCCAATAATAAAAAAAGATCAATATTATTATTGAAATTGCTAAATCAATAACTAATTACCAATAAATTAATAACTTTTTATCGATTCGTATTATAATGTTCTATTCCATTTTGAACAACCCTATACATATAAGCTTGAGAATATATATAAATTAATGATGAAAAATTTCACAATGAAATTTTATAAAGTCGAATAATAGTTGATCCAGACAAGCTTTTCAAGATCACTCGCATATTAGACACCTGTTAACACCTACATGCAGTAATTTGCTATTCAATGTTCTCTTAGTAGTATTTTAATTTTTAAAAATAATTTGCTCATATTTGATATTGTTTGATTATTCATCAAATATCAAGATTATTTTTCACAAGTAAACTGTGACATTTTTCAATTAATTATTTCTTGACCGTCTTTCCTATTAAGGGTGTGATGTTTTTGGACATCAATAAGGGTTGACGGATTAGATATAGTGGATATAAAGAGAGGTAAATGTAGGTCAAAAGAGTATTGGAGAGAGGTGATTAGACAAGACATGATGTAACTTCAATTTATCGAGGACATTATCTTAGATAAAAAGGTTCGGAGGTCACAGATTAAAATAGAAGACGAGTAAATTGTTGATCTTTGACTCGCTTTTCGGTAGATTTAGGCTTGGTGGGAGTCTAGAGCACTATGTCTGTTATAGTATTAGTCGTAAACATTTTTTGTATTTTCATTTACCACATTATTTTCTATTGTAATTGCTTCTTTTCTCTACCTACTTTGCATTGCTCTCCTTATGAATTGACATATATTTTTCACTATCGTATTTCTTTTTTCCGTAAATACTTTGATTTGGTGCACTGAAACAGCCTCTCTATCTCCTTGAGGAAGGAGTAAGGTTACATACACTCAACTCTATTCAGATTACGCTTGTGAAATTATGTTGAATATATTATTATCGTAATATTGAAATTTAATTTAAAAGTTATAATACAATACACATGACCATTTCATTAGCATGTTACTTACATAGTCGTAGGAATAAAGTCTTAACTATGAATAAGCATTTAACTTTATAAGGTACTGTTTTCTAACATAGTCGAGTCACTCCTACTTTATGCAAAAGGCTGCAATTTCTTGAGTTTAACACGTCAAAGGTCTTCTTTTACAGTCATTTTTTGATGTTCTTTATTTTACTATTTCTGTATCTTTGAAGATATGATAAAGTTAAAGGATATGCTTTTACTTTTGTCTGATTTTTACCTTTTTCTTGCATTTTGTGATGACAGTGGGGCCTAAATTTCCAACATTCTTTTCGTAGAACCCACTTAATAAAACCTTTAAACAGCTGTATCCTATATGGAACTTTAATTAAGACAAAAGTAGAAATAATGTATATTTTACAAAAAGAGAAGACAATGAATGTCATTTTGTGTTGCCCAAATGATAACATCAAAATCTTGAACTTTTATGTTTCTTGACTATGACTATGTATACAAATGTTGAATAAAAACTTTCTTATCTAGGCTTATACAGAAATAAGGAATAACCCCTTTACCTTAAATTGATCATTTTTGCTTTTGACAGTATCCCACAATGCTGCAGCTTCTTATTCTTATGTTGCGCGAACGTGCTTGATGGTTTGACACGGCTATAGTCTGTTATTCATCTGCACAATTCAATGCTAATCTAATTTGTGATGCCACTTTAACTTCCTGTTGTCCTGCTACATTGTAGCAGCTGTTGTCCGTGTAGCTCAGATACTCTAAATTTGCTGACACGGTTGTGGCTACAGTTTTAGAGCATCTGAGCAATGTGGACTGTAACGAACTTTGAGATGCTAGCATCATTTTTGCACATACATGTCAAGGTGATGAGCTATCGTCGTCCCAACTCCTATCTTGTCTCGCGTTGAATCTGTTTAAAACTGGCAATGATGCAGTTGTTGCTATTCTGAATGATCTAGCAGCACCAACCACTGTTCTATCCTGCATCATTCCGACATCTTTGCACACGCTATCCAATATGCAGAGGAAGTCTCTAACAATCATAAATATTCTGAGAGGATGAGCTTCCTCTTTTGCAGCATCGCCATGGAAATATTCTGTCACCTCTTTGACCATCGACAAAGCTTTTCTTTCTTCCGCCTTGATTCTCACTATACCATCTTCCGCCTCTTTAAGAAATGCTTTCATCGACTCAAAAAAGCTCCCTTCCATGCCTTGCTTTTCATACTGCAAAACGGATCTAACTTTAACGAGTCCTGCCTCAAGCTTCGACACGTAGCCACTTAGGACATCCGAGTCCATTCCTGCTGCTTTTTTGACATTGCCAAGTTCTCTGCTTAATCCGGAAACTACTTGCAACCCTTTCTTCTTGAAATCTTCCTCTTTGAGTTTGATATTTGACATAGAAGGAAGGTTATTATCGTCCTTGGTATCCGAACCCAGCCCTTCTGATCTTATAATCTCCTGAACCACAAAGTGAAGCAATGTTGTCTTTCCATCTGTTCCCTTTATATCTATTAGTTTCAAAAGAGTTTCGAGTTTGAAAGCTCTTGCATCACCGCGATTAGTACCAACATTCATGCGGTTTCCTGCTCTGAGAACAGCTTCAAGAAGTTTGAAGAATAGTCTACTATTCTTCAGCTCTTGACTTGCTTCCTGTTGAAATTTGGCAATGCACCAGAGTTAAGAAATATTCTTGTGACTTGCTCTCGGAAAGTTACAATGTATATTCAAGGTTAATATCATTATTTATGTCTATATAGTAGATGTTCGTGTTTTGAACCCCTTAGTAAAAATTTTGGCTCCACGCCACTGGACAAAGCAACATATGTACGCGTTTAAAAGGACTTTTTAAGCTAATAATACCTCAAGTGTCTGGAAAGACTTCCTCAAATCCTTTACTTCAGCGTCAAAATTTGCTCTATATAGCATGGCTTCTACTCTTTTGAAGGCGAATGGTATATCAAGAATAGCCTTGAGGAATCGTTCTGCAGACCCTAACTTTGAAGTGTCTCCATTGTAATCTCTTAGTTTTATCTCTTCCTCCTTTGTTGGAGCCATCTTCACCAAGCTCTCGAGAAGTTCAGGCCCCAAACCTTCCGCACTTCCTGTTGTCACCAGAATACATTCCCATATATATGAATTTTGAAGGAAGACGATCAAAATTGATGGATATTGTCACAACTATAATAAATTCTCAAGTTAATATGATGTTACATGCATATATTTGGAAGGTAAACATTTTCCACTAGAAGCAGGAAAACGATTTCTCTCATAAACAAATTCATTTTCCTTATAGTTAGATGTTACCGTTAATTTTAAAACTCAAACGATTCATCAACATACTCTACCAGTTGTTAATATTATTATGAATCCTTATACATTTTCCCACAAACTATTTTCCACTAGCTAATCAAACATCGGAAAACATTTTTCATGGGACAAGAGAACTTTCATGAAAAATGACTTTTGTAACACCAGAGCGCACCTTATTAATGCAAAGTAGAAAATTAACATACCATCTAAAAGGGCTTCAGACACTTCATCCTTTGTCACATTCAATGCTCTCAACATTATGGCAATGTTCTGTGACTTTTTTGGGTCAAGAACTCTCTTCTCCTTCTCAACCGGAGGACGAATTGATTTCTTAGTGACTTCATTTGGTACTGAATTTGCAGAATTACATCCAAAGAGTGACTCCATCATGTCTTCATTTAATCTGAAAGATATATGATAAGAAACTACACGTTGATACTGAGACAATAACATCTTTGCTAATCAACTTACTGGAAAGAGCTCGATTTCAATTGATCCCACACTGTGGCTCTTTCAGAAGTCGCTCGTACTTTGTCCCAATGTAAAGGCTTCAACCTAGGCTTTGATTCATCCGTGGTGTCGGTGTCATGTACGACTCCTCTGTTTTGTTCTTCCAAATGACTTCTCTTCTCACGACCTGAATTTGGCGTGGAACTACTTGACTGAGACTTTACATGGGAAGATACTGAAGGAGAACTTCTTTGTGATCGTTCAAACAGCGGCGGCTCAATAGAATTAGTGGCCTGACACAAAATAATAATAAGAGGAATTCACAAATAACTTAAATATCTAAAAACACTCAGGTAATATTTATAAACTAATGTGTTGGAAAGTTTTATCCCAATTTACTCACTCATCCCAACAACTTCCACAAAAATTATAATGAATTCAGTGGCCTTACCTTTGAGCCAACTCCGCCTCCAAGTTTTCGGGAGGTTGATGATGGAGGTGGCGGCGGTGGTGGTGGAGGAGGGGGAGCTGGAGGTTTTGATGTTTGTTGGTGTTGGTTGCTTATTGATTTAAGCTTTGACATATCTGGAGGAGGAGGCGGTTGTGAGAATTTCACCCTTTGTGGCACATAAGTTAGTGTTGGCTTCTTCTGCACCTCTTGTGGTTGTGGTTGTGGAGGAGATGGTGGTGAATTTTGCTTAACTGATGGTACTATTATCGCGCGTTTTATATCAGGGGATGAACACGAAAGGGACAATCTCGGGGATGTTCTCTTCGAATGGGGAACCGAATTGTTTGATTTGGTCACTATGCTAGTATTATATGGCTTGTAAATTTTGGTTTCATCTTCATCAGATGAGTTTATTATGGTAGGAGTAGTGAAAACTGTGTGATGATTTCTCAATGGGGGAAGTGGTTGGAGTTCTGGACTTGGTCTATACCTGTCTGATTTCTTAGCAGGGCTCAATTTCCTATAAGGGGAACTATTATTAGCAACAATGGAGTGATTCATTTGGGTTTGTGCTGCTGCTGCTGATGATGATGGTTCAACAGTACCAATGTAAAGAAAATTGGAAGGTGGCATTCTTGATTCTTCTTCTCTGTGAAAACCATGGGTGTTGTTGTTTCCAACAAGTTTTTGGGTTTCATCTGGGTGTTTAGTTTTGTGTTTGTAGATGTAGAATCCCAAAGCAGATAACATTCCAAGAGTGACAATTCCAACAGAGACTGCAATTGCAAGTTTCTTTGTGGGGCTTGTTGGTTGAGTGGCAATTGGGTTGGTTCTTGAAACTGGTGTCCCATTTGGTTGAACTGGTGGAATTTGCTGTGGTTGTGTTTGATCTGGGGTTTGTACAGCTGGAACTTCTGGGAAAAAGGGGTGGTCTGGGGTAGGGAAAATGGGTTCAGAATTTAATTCTGGCGGGGGTGGGGGTGGAGGTGGGGATGATGAAGTAGATGGAAAGAGTGGTTGATGAAGAATTCTTCTAATGTCAATGAGATGTTGAACTTGGTTGTACTCTGCAGAAGATGCAGTGACAACAACTACTAGTACTAACAATGTTGATAAAAAGTGACAGCAAATGGGATGAGCTCTCATTGTGTTCTTCTTCTTCTTTTTGTACAATTCATCTTCTTTCTGGTTTTTGTTTCCAAAAAACTTGAGACGTAGAGAGGGATTGTGTGAGAGAGAAATAGAGAAGCTTCTGTGAGCAGCTTACACTTTCAAAGGGGTCATGTGGTGGAATCAAGATTTGTGCTTCTACTGAATTTTGGAATAATAATAATTTTAATTAAAATAAAAGACATGTTGTAACTTGTGATGAGGTTAAAATTGAAGGACCGCGTTGATATTCTTTACAGCTAGTTTGTACGTTAAGTATTAGTTTCATAATTTACTCCGTCCGTTTCAAATTAATTAAATTTTTGAAGTTTTCTTTTTAATGTTCAAAATAGTTGGATATTCAAAGTTCAAGATAAATATTTAAAATTTTTCCATATTTCCTCTTTCATTTATTGAAGTTTTACATTTTCTAAAGATAAATTACACTATATATATTTATGATTTTACAAAAAGTAATAGTGAAAAGTATGATATAAATTTTGCCTTTGAATATTTTTATGGATTACCTCATAAATTTAATTAAAATAGGACAAAGAGAATATCATTTTGTATTATTGAAAATAATAGAATTTTTAAAAATCTAATAATGTAAGTTACATGAAGAAAATATTTTTAGAAATATATAATAATATTTTCAATTTTTGGCCTTTTACTGTAACGGGAAATATATAATAAAAAAGTTCAAATATAATATTATATATTAAGTTACATGAAGAAAATATTTTTAGAATCACTTTTCTATTTTATGTAATTTTAATGGACAGATGAGTTCACCATCTAATCTGGTTCATATTTTATGGGACAAGTACACGTCCTTGAAGCATATACTTTTCTTTTCTTTAATCTTTCTTTACTTACCATTAAAGTTTTAAATATTTTTAAATAAGTTTTAAATAATACATATTCCTCCTGAAAAAATAATTTAGTACGGGTGATAATGTAATTTTCATAATTAAAGAAATAATTAAATAATATTTAATAAAAATGGCATAATAAAATTAAATAGACATGTTAATAGTCACTGCAAAACTTTACATTATAGTCAGACACAGGAAAATAATTTATTACTGACAATATGTAGTTTCATAACTGAAGTAGATGAAAAAATATTTAAATAATAATTAATAAAAATGACATAGTAAAATTAAGTAGATATTTTAATAGTCATTACAAAATTAAGTAGACACATTATTGTAATTTCATAATTGAAGTAGATGAAGAAATAATTAAATAATAATTAATAAAAATATTGTAATTACTTGTCTGCTTCAATCAATTGAAACAGACAACTAAAGCAGACACAACGATCCCAAGAGGCTCAAAATAGTCGCGGATTATGTAAGAGAATAAATAAATATGCATGTTAAAGTTTAGTCTTCATCTCATTTGAAAGTGGATCGTAATTAGATAACTTATTTTTTCATGTCAACAATAATAATATGCAGTTGCAACAACAAAATTTTATTTATTCTTTAAATTTTTGGATATATCTTATCATAGAAATATAATAAAAACTTGTCAAATAATCTTCTCATTCACTTTTATTTATCTATTATATAAAATATACTTTTAAAAATTTATTTTACTTTTCACTTTTAGCATATCAAATTTTTTTCTATAATGTCTAGCCCTCAATATTTCTCACTTGCGGGACTCACTAAATATGTTGTTATTATTATTTTGCCCTTAACATTAGTTACTTATTCTCCAGATTATTTTTCAAAATCTAAAATTATCTATCAATTAATATAAATATTATGATAAATACTCATAATAATTAGTATTAATTTAAAATTTAAAGTGATACAAATAAAAATCAATGAAGTAAGTACAAAATATCGATAGAGTCCACAAAAATAATGAAATAAAAAACTGAACACGCGTTAAATATTCAATAAAATAACTAATCACAAAATAATTAATTCCCATATAAACTAACCCATTATACTTAACTTTTATTCAAATCAAAACAACTTTTAAGGATTTGCATGCGCAAAATATAGCATAGGCCATGAATTTCAATTTTAGTGCCACCATATCATTAACATTATTGATGATAGCATATGCCAATTCTAATCATTTAGGTGTGTTTGGTATGAAAAAAAATATATTTTTGTTTGGTATGGAAAAAAATATATTTTAAATTCTTGTTTCATGTTAGAAAAATTTTAAGTGCTTTTCTTTAAAAAAATAAAAATAAGTTCTTTAAAAATAAAATAATACCCTTCTAGTAATGAAAGTAAAAAATATTAGTTCGATATGTATTAAAATAATATTTTTTATTATTTGTTAAATACTGAAAAGTACATTGCACTAAAGATTTCACTATGCGCAAAGTTCAGGAAAGGATCGGACTACAACGATTTATTGTATGCAGCCTTACTTGTATTTCTGTAAGAGGTTATTTTCTAGGCGGCTAAAACCTATGACCAACTTTACAGTTACTTCAAAACTTTCACTTAAAAAAAAAAGAAAAATCACTTATTTTCAAAAAAAAATATTTTTCTTTTCCTGTAAAATATTTTCTTCATACCAAAACAAACTTAATTTCCTAAAATTTATAAAATCTTCCTGTCAACATAATTACTTTTCACATGTATTTTCTTTTTTTGTTTGTTTTTTTTCTTATTTATTACGCCAAAATATGATTGTCTCTGCTTGCCATCATCACTGGCTTTAGTTAAATTTTATTTATAGGAATCATAAAATAGAAAATAAAAGATGTAAATGGAACTTTCTACTAGATGACCTGTACAAGGGCACACATTTAAGATTTTAATTAAGGAAATTTAAAACATAAAAGAAAATAAACATGAGACGAAAGTCAAAGTGATTCATACACCTATTAAATACATATAAAAGATAAACTTTTAATTATATATATAGTGTTAATTTTCAACAAAAGAAGATTGAATAACCTCCTTTTTGGTTCCTTAGCTCCACAAAGCCTTTTTTTTTAATTTACAAATTATAGTGGATTTTTTTTCCTCAAAACTTGACAAAATATATTGTATTCACATACATGAAAATCTAATTCAAATTAATACAATATATGATTGTAATTGTATATATAGTCAACTATACGTCTATGTATGTGCTTTTAAAGCAGAAGTTGGATATATATGATTAGCTGTGTATATATACGTCAAATGTTAATTTTGTATACACTAATACATGTAGAAGTAATAAAAAGAAAAGTATGATATATTAAAATTCTCACTATGTGCAAAATCTAAAGAAGAATCCGACCGTTAGAGTTTATTGTATATATATATATATATATATATATATATATTCACAACAAAAGCTTATTACTTATAGTTTGTAGACCAAATAAATTGTTCAAGAAACACATTTGCTATGTGAAAATAGTGAACCTTTAGCAATTAATTTGGAGAGTGCTTGAAGACGGATGCGGATCGAGAATTTAAAGTTTATGTTTTCCCTATCGGACAAAATAAAAAGTCTACATAGTGATGAAGGGGATGTTGTACCCACAAGAGCTTAACAACTTCATTTTCTGTTTGTTTATAGGTTATCAACTTCCAATTTTCATATATTTACTGAATTTCTCAATATAAGTGCAGAATTCATTCGAAAATTATTGATTTCTTAAGAACCTCATCCAACCGGCAATTCTGATAGAAAAGGATCTCATGATCCTGAATCGATCTTACCTAGGATCGCATAATTTCAAGTTTGTCTATGAAGAACGAATCTAATTGTATTAGTGTCTACGATTGATTTCTTCTGTGTATTAATACTAATCGATAGGACTTCATTGATTATTGCTACAAGATCTCATGCATTGGACCCGAGTCCGCTAGTATGGAACATTTTTTTTCCAAGTGAAATCCCCTAATCGCCCCTGCTTGGGGAAGCTTATAAATTACTTCAAACATAAAAAATAGTTATAAATTAAGGTTTTATGAATCAAAGTCGGTCAAAAATCATAAGTTGAATGACAAATTTTTACATGATCCAAGAAAATTAAAAATCGCTCAGACGAATCAAATTTCTTAATATCAAGAGTAACTTATATAATCATGATTCAATTCAAATCTATTTTGATTGATTTCTTAGGACTTGTTTGGCCAAATACACCCCAAATCAAAATCTAAAAGATGAAAAGGGCTTTAGCTTGAAGATTTTTTCTTATATATACAAACACAAAAAAAAGCATGTTGAAATTTTCTGGTTGGTGAAAGGCTAAAGTAAATAGTGTCTAATTAGCTTTATTTAAGCTTTTTTGCTTTCCAAAGCTACAAACAATAATTATAGGAATGTGAGCTTGTTAAGAAATGCATAATTGAGAGGTGAAGCTAAGGCTTCTCAAAATGCACGTCAAGCATCTCTATACTTTGCCTTGATACCTATCCTAAACATGCAAGCCCTTTTTTTTTTCTTCCATATTACACACTACTTAAGTTAAGAATCACTTGGTTGGAATCATGATGTACTGACTTAAAATTTAAAATTTATGAGTTTTTATTATTAGAACGAACGAATAATCGCACATTAGGATAACAGATAAGGACAGAGCTAGCTTGGAGAACAATTAGAACGAAAGCACAATTAAACATTAGAACAACAGATAGGGGCAGAGCTATCTTGGAGATAAAATAGGAGTTTATTCAAATCTCTTTCGACAAAAAATTACATTTATTTTTATACATAATTAAAATTATTTTTATGTATAAACAGCAAATGTTGAATCTTTTTCAACTAATTTGTATGTTTCTTTCTTTCTATTTTGATGGATTTGTTTGAATGAGGACATAACTTATTGGAGATTATGATGTAAATTAAATTTTGGTCCTGCAAAAATTAATGTCAGTGGACGTTTGGCCATGAAAATTAAATATTTTTCACTTTATTTGAAATTTCGAATATGTAATTGGAGTCATATTTCGTTATACTTTTTGCAAAGAATATTTCAAAATTGAATGTACTTTTTCCTAAATATGATTTATATTTTTTTCCATACAACTTACGTTAAGAAATCACTTGGTCCGAAGCATGACATACTCATTCAAAAGTTAAAGTTTATGAAATTTTATAATTAGGACGGATACACAATTGCACATTAGGACAACAGGCGGGGACAAATTAAAGCTAGGAGATAGGACTTCGTTGAGATCATATTCAATGAAAAATTGCATTATTTTTATACATGATTAAAATTATTTTTATGTATAAGTAGTAGATGTTGAATCTCTTTCGATTAATTTGTATGTTTATTTCTTTTTATTTTGATAAAGTTGTTTACCCGAGAACATAACTTGTTAGACATTATGATGTAAAACTAAAATTTAATGCTAGTGGACGTTTGACCATGAAAATCAAATATTTTTCACTTTGTTTGAAATTTTTGAATTTGGAGTTGGAGTTATGTTTGCCATATGTTTTGCAAATAATATTCCAAATTTGAATATATTTATTTCTACATATGATTTATACCCCAAATTTCTAAAAATTAGAAAAATCGCCCAACTAGAATAATTTTATCTCAAATTTCTCAAATATTTGAATATAAAAATACCTAAAATGTTGTTTTTACTTTTTTTTTTTCTCTTTCACTCTGTTTTTCTTTTTAAAATTTTATATTTAAGTTATTTTAATGTATTTTAGGACCTTTTTTTTTTTTTTTTGAAAAAGTGAACTCATGATCAAACTCGTCCTCAATTGTGCTATGGGATAAATAAAAATTAAAGAAAGCCGAAATAGGCCAAAAGTGCAAACAGTGCTGACCGAACAGTCCAATTTAGTAGGCCCACCGACCTTATTCGTCTCATTCTTATTTGGATTTTCTACGACAAAAGAAGGCTGTCGGCCCAATAATATAATTTGGGCGGGCCCTATGGTTTATAATTTTTTATTAAAAGAAAAAATAACTTATTTTGACAAACATTCCTGTCATATTTATGAGCAAATTTTTCTATACTCTAAAATGAGTATATATTATCTCGCTAATTAATAATTTTATGTCAAGCAAGATATATCAAGATGTATGTATCTATGCATAAATATACTAAATATCTAACAGAAGATGCACATATATATAAAAAGAGAGACGAGCGAAGGTGTCAGTGTATCTAAGATATTCAACTTGTATGTATTTGAGATATATGATATTTGACACCAGATATACATACACATAAGAAGAGAAACGAGTGAAATAAGAGAGAGATGGGGGAGAAAGTCAGTGTATCCTTGATAACTATTGGATATACAATGTATCTTGAATAAATTACACATAATTTGACGCATATGTATTTGAGATATATCTATCTAACTGAGCCAAATACATATATATGGTGAAGAAAAAAATGGTATATAAGGTAATTTTGAAAAATAACATGAATGCACATAATTAGGCCCAAAACTAATTTTTTTCTCTAATTAGATAGTTTTTCCTTTCATTTTTTATTTGAATTCGATTTTTATTTATTTATTTATTTATTTATTTATTTTAATGCAGAATATCGAGAGCTGCTGATACTCACTAACATCTCCTGAATCGACTGCGAACCCCCTAACTCAGCGGCTGCAATTAGTACCTGGACCTGCGTCATGGGAAGATGCAAAAATGTAGGGGTGAGTACCGGTAATAGGCACTGGCCTTGTATATGTAGTTTGGATTGTATTTGTAGATTGTCATTCTAGTTATATACGTAGATATGTATATTTTATATTGAATCTGTAGTACCTCTGTACAGTTGACTTTCAAGTTCTGGGTAGGTTTTCGATTATTTATATTGTTGTGTTGGACATGATTTAACTACAGAGCTAGAACAGGTACCCTGTGGATTAAGTAATTGGCTTGCCTGTAGGTGAGATCTAACAGGCACCATCATGATCGGGACCGGATTATGACAAGGTATAGTTTTTCCTTTTATTTTTTATTTGAATCCAATCTTTATTTATTTATTTTATTTTTTGTTAAGAGATTTCAATTTTTTACGTGATTCAAACTCACAATCTTTGAGTTGAAAGTGACAAGTGTTTATCATTGGAGCAATTTTCTTTTATTAAATCAGTGTTTGTTTATGACTTTTGAATATAATTTAACTTTAATTTAATGTTTTGATTTTTCGATCTCAAATTCACTTACAAAATAGGAATTTAATTTCAAGCTAGTGATTGCAAAATTTTAAAAATTCACTCACAAACTTATATTTTATAAAATAACTCATAATTTAAATTTATAAAAAATTAATTTAAAAAAATTTCTTTTGATGTTAAGAGATTGTTTGTATCGTATGGAAGGGTTATATTAAAAAATAGTTAATTACATAGTTGTTGTAGATTTATTTAATCAATGGATATTTATAAAATTGTGCATATTTGAAGATTATAATAATATGTAATCAGAAGTATTTATTCATAAAAAGGAACATGAAAATCTATTGTTTGTTAATGCGGCACATAAAAATAATTTAATACTTTATTTATGAACTATAATTTGCTCATTTGATAAGATAGTAAAAATTAAAAAGTTTTAATAGTCTTTTCACAAATCATGAAAATTTTCATATTTATGAAAAAGAAATTTCAATTTTTTGATATTTAAAATGCATGTCAAGCAAAATTTTAATATCAAATTAATTTATATCTATACTATATTAAAAGTATAGAAAACCTTAAAGATATTGTTTGAACTTTTTACCTTTCATTAAAATATTGTTACAAAATCATCTTTTTACCACTTTTAATTATTTTTTAATATGGAACCATAATCATTAACTTTTTTCCTAATATTTAGGAACTGTTTTTTAAATTCTCCCAATTCTATAATTCATGTAATTCCCAACCCAATTCATATAAAAGCTTAGTTTACCTTTTTTTTGTTATTTTTCTTACTAATTTTTTCAGTTTCAATACTATTAGGACTCCTAATTTAGGAGTAATAAGCTGAACCATTAGGACTCCTACTTCAAGAAAACTTTCAAGTAGGACTTATTGAGTTAGGTTGAATTCGAGGTAAAAAATATGTATGACTTACAGATATCCCATATTGAGGGAAAGAAATTTCAATTTATTCTCACATTTTTCATAATTACAAAAATCCCATACAATTTTCAAGATGCGGATACACTAAAGAAAGAAGTTTCAAACATGATTCATAATTGAAGATTCATTGTATTCCATTTCAGTTGCATTTTAAACGGAAGAAAGATTTCAATTCCTAAAATTTAGCTAATTATATCATAATCAAATTCCTGGAATAAAGGCAACAACACGTTTCATAAGAATCAAAAATCCCTAATTATTCAAGTTGTGAGTAACTAAAATTTCTACTGTAAACCTAAAAATATGATCAAGAATAGATCGAATGTGGCAGTAATATTGATGCATTCAGGGGTTTGGGAAAACAACGTTGTTTATACGAGATACAAGAGTAATGGAGTAGTTGTTACACCAACAATTTCGTTTTTGAATCTCAAATCTACCATTTCAACTGAGTTGGAGATTGATGAGGCGAGAAAGGACATAGAAATTCGATATATTGTTGAAGATTGTTCTGCGCCAATACTGGTTAGAAACGACATAGAAGTAAGATCATATTTTGAGGTAAAAAGGATCGATTCTGAAATTGCAAAATATCCATTCTGTATTGATGTAGTTGCCAAGGCGGATAAAGTGATACATAACTTTGATGCTACTTATAGCAAAATTATGTGTGTCGAGGGAAGTGTTCATGATACACATGCTCTTGCCGTGGTTGAATCAAATAATGATAATTCCTCTTTTATTTCAGAATTGAAAATATCAAGCTGCATAGCTGATACACAAAATACAGATGTCAAGGAGAACCAATTGTACAAGAACAAAGTAATGCTGATTGCAGTGATGGCGAAATATGGAATAGAAAATAATTTCAACTTCAAAGTGAAAAGATCTGATGTTCAGAGGTATGAAGCTGATTTATATCATGAATTAGATTCATCATGATTTTATTAATTTTTGTATCATGTTTTTAAGATTTTTGTTGGAAATAATGTATGATTCATTCATATGAATGGTGAATCCAACAAAATAATAAACTATCATGTGTTGTGATAAACTAAAATATGTATTGATGTGTTCATATTTGTGATGAACCTATTTGTTGTGTTGAACAATGTATGATTCATTCGTATGTATGGTGAATCCAGCAAAATAATAAAGTATCATATTATGTGATACACTAGAATGTGTATTGATGTGTTCATATTTGTGATGAATCTAATTGTTGTATTGAACTGACAAAATATGCATGACACCTATCTGAATAATATTATGAATCATCATTAATATGAATTAGATTAGTCATGAGTGCATTATTTATTGTATCATATTTTACAATTTCTTGGGAATAATATATGATTCATTAATATGCATGATGAATTCAACAAAAATAACATTGTATCATGTGTTCTGCTACACTGAAAATGTTATATAAATGTTGTAGCTATGTGTTGGTATGTATGTTGGATAACTGTAATTGGATGATGAAGGCATCTTGCTGGAGAAAATCAGAAGTATTCAAAATAATGTGTCGAACATGTAGTTCATCAGTGTTGTCTTGCTGCAACTCAAGCAACAATACACATTTTGTAATTTGACCTTGCACCATTCGATTTCAAGATATGGACCAAATATAATTTTTTTTGAATAACTCGGTCCATTGCTCTCCTAGTGATGTTTTTATATGATTTGCAAAATCATGTGTATATATAGCACCAAACCGCAAAGGATGAGATAGAATTTGTTTGATCTTATATTTCAAACCCTACAAAAGAAGAAAGATGTATGAAAAAAATATTATACATTAACTAAAGGAGGAGCAATTGAAACAACAATCAATTGACACGATTTATTGTATAGTGTAACACTATGTTTGATTCAATTCCAATGCATGATTGTCACAATGAATCATATATTAACATGAATCATTGTTAAGGCGTATCACCTTGTTTGATACATGTACTGTGGCAACAACATAAAATAGCCATAAAAAGATGTTCCAAAATAGTGAATCTAATCAACACACACATGACCAAGTTTTATGTTCCAATGAATCATAAATTACTACACACAATGAATCAATATATTTTTCTAAAAATAAACAATTTAATGAATGACCAATCCAACCAATACATACCCAATGAATCACCACATCATCAAACCTTATGACTCATAAGGAATGAACCAACTAACACGATTCATTAAAAAAATGTACCACTTTGTTAGATACATGTAATGAATCAACAAACATATAACAGTCAGAAATCAATCCCAATGAATCATAAAATACTACACAGGATGAATCATTATATTTTTCAAAAATAAACCAATATAATGAATCACCATGCCCAACCAATATTCATCAATCAGGAAGCCAGATACAAACTCAGAATAATGAACCAAGTAAAATGATTCACTGTATTCACTCGATGCGGTGCTATGAATCAAAAAAATAAATAAATACAAGATACACGCTACCCACATGATTCACTTTGTTTTTCATAATGAATCAATTTAAAATCACTGTTGTCTCCAGTGTTTAAAAAAAAACTAATCTTAGGCAAAGATGGTCGATTAATTACTCCATCTTTCTTCTTCGACTTTTTGGGGATTTTGGAGTCTGAGGTTTTTGAAATTGAACCTTTGGGCTTTTCGACATAATTTCTCTTTTTTTTCTTCATGGTCATAAGATCATGAGTTTGTTTAGATCTATTTTCCTAAAAATTTTCATCATCAGAGTCATACATACTGTCTCAAATAGCTTGTTCTTCATCTATTTGAGTAAGCCCAATGCTAAACAATAGAGGATCCATACTTATGAAGTATGTGAAAGTTGAAGAAATGGCAATGAACTTCAGAAGAAAATCATATGAAATTGGAATCGAGAAGATAAGTTAACCTACCTTTTGATTTTGAAATTTGAAATTGATAGATAGAGGGAGAATGTGCCGCTTGAATTGGAGAGAAGTTAGAGATTTTTTGAATCAGATTAACTTGATTCTCGCCAAAGAAAAATGATTTTGTGAAAAAGGGGATGAGTGTATCAGATGTGTGGAGAGAAAGTGGCAAAAAATGAATTTTAGTAATTTGTAAAAAAGGTAGGGAATATTTGAAAATATTTAAACATAATACGAGATTTCTGTAATTTTTCTAAAAAATTTTGAGTTTTGATATTTTACTTGGAGGAACGTTAATCTTGAAATTTGGAGTAATTTTGTGAATATTTGAAGAAGTTGAAAATTTGAAAGTTCTCGGTGTTCTTCATGTGTTCTTGATATTCTTGAAGAAGAATGACTAAAAATACTACATTTGATCTAAAACTCTAATTTAAAAGTGTTTAGAGTTGTTTAAGTAATTTTGCAAAAACGGAGTTAAAAAATAATGGCACAAATGAACCTTTTCTCAAACGGTAATGGCATAAATGAGCCAAACTTTTAACGGATGACATAAATAAGTCTTTTCTTAAAGTTCGATAGCATATTTGAGCCTTTTCCCTTTTGAATTTTTATACAAAATAAATAATATTTGTGTATATTTTATAATTATTTTGAGTAAAAAAATAGCGATAAATGACAAAAAAATATTTTAATTAAGGACATCTAAATAGACTTTTTATATATATGTGTGTGTTTGTGGTAGTGTGGTAGTAAATTATTTTTTTGTGTGTGCAAATCTAATGTCCAAAAAATCCATTGAGATGTCTTTAATTAAGATATTTTTTGTTATTTATTATTGGTTTTTTAACTCAAAATAGCTAGAGAATATACACAAATATTATTGACACTCGAAATAACAAAACTATAATTGAAGTATATGAATTTAAAACTAAAGATTATAATTAAAGTGGGTCCCATAATTTAAAAAAATTATACATCAATTATATTGAAATAGAAAAAATAATTATTTAAATTTTTTTCTAATATAAAGAGTTTATTGATATATCCAGAATTAAAATATTTTCGTCACTGATTATTAATTTTTTACTCAAAGTGGGTACAAAATATACAAAAATATTATCATTCAAAATAATAAAGCTATAACCAAAGAATATGAATTTAAAATTAAAAGTCACATCTAAAATAAATTCCCTAATTTTAATAAAATTATATAATTAATTAAATTAAAATAAAATATTTTTAAATTTTTTTAATAAAAATACTCTTATTAAAATAGGCACATCAATGAAGGCACGTGTGCTTAATCCTCAAATTTCTCTTAAAGAATAAGAGAAAGTTTGAACAACTTCTTTTTGTGGTTTATTTTTATGATGGTTGGATTTGTCTTTGTTACTCTCACAAATGTAGAGAAAATATATAAAATTCCTTCTAAACTTAGTTCAGCATTATAATTTTATGGACCTTTATGTATTTTATAATTTTATTTTTAATGAATTAAATACACCCCTAGAAAAATAATATCTAAAAAGTAAATCGTTTCAAGCTCATTATACACCAAACAATTCGAAGCATCAAGAAAGATTTCATATCTAAATTTTGGGATTATGTAGAGGTAATTTTGAGTTAATTGAAATTAAATAGTTAGTATATATTTTATATATAGTTAAGTTATACTCCCTTCGTCTCATATTACTTGAATTTTTGAAGTTTTTTTTAAGGTTTAAAATATTTGAATTGTTCAAAGTTCAAGATAAATGTTTTAAACTTTTTTCATATTTGTCCTTTCATTTATTGAACTTTTATATTTTCTAGGATATAAATTACACTATATATTTATGATTTTACAAATGATAATAGTGGAAAGTATAATGTAAATTTTGTCTTGAATATTTTTCTTAATATGTGTGTATTACTTCACAAATTCAATTATTTTGAAACGGAGAAAGTATTAAGTTTTTGAGTGTGCGAACTTTCTCACTTTTCGTGGAGAATTAGATCCAGTAACTGAGGATCTGCGGCTGATTGATATTGCCCATTACCATTTAGCTATTGCAATTTTTTTCTTAATAACGGGTCATACATAGAATTGAACATAATAAAATAAGAAATTGAAAGATTTCACTAAAATTGTTTGAGAAAGATAATAGATAATTAATATATAACTCATATATAAATAATGTACCATTTATAAGCATATATAAATTAAAATCTTTATGCCCTAATATATTCAAATGTCCTTTTATGAGAAACGGCACCGTTTCAAGTGCAGGTCCAAAAAGCAGAGCAGAAACAAACAGAGGTGGATGGATGTCTGAACAAAGCAAACTTCTTTGATTGCTTTCTCTTTCTCTCTCTTTTGGGTCTCCGTGTCATGTAAATTTTACTGAGTTAATTTATTTTTACTTGTTCATTTTAAATTTTATATATTTTTTTATTTTATTTTATTAAATATAATATTTAAAAGAATAAAGATTATAATTTAAAATAATATTTATATAATTATAAATTAAATTATTTTTAATTTTAATAAGATAATTTCTTTTTTAAAATAAAAAAACATATAAAATGAGACAAAATGAATATGAAATATAAGTTAACTCTTAACTTATGGCTATTTTATTTGATTCAATTTAAACCGCAGATCTTGATATGATACATCTTCGTAATGAAAATAGAGTAAAAATATGAATTGATCCATAATAAGTATTAGATTGAAGTTCTCTTGAAGAAGACTGTCAACTCCTATTCCAAAAATACAAAGCGTGTGAAGTTACAAAATAATAATGAAATTTCACTATGCCAAATTTTATATAAAGTAACTAAAAAATCTGTCAAATTTAATCTTATTAATTATGTTAATTTTAATATGTAAACAACAACTTACCTGTCTTTTCTGAAATAGGAGTAATAGTAATACATACCATCTTCTAGGTGTGTATCAAATTACTATTGCTTTTTTGTGTCTCATTTAATGTAGTTTTTTTTTTAAAATTTGTTTTTAAAGAAAATATCAACTTTACTATAATAAAAAAATATTTCGCTTTTATTCTTAATAAAATAAATGAGATAGAGTATTACTACTTCTTTTTCTTTTTAGTCCATCCTAAAAAAAATATTATTTTACTTTAATCGGAAATAATTTGGCTTTAAAATTTTTCTTTTACCCTTAATGAAATGAATCTCAACGACAAAAATCTCTCAGAATGATTTTCGATCACAAATTTTAAAAATATTATTTTTTTAAAATAACATATCAAATTAAAAAATAGCACGTAAAATGAGACGCAGGAAGTATTATTTAAAGATCATTCAAAATAGAGTGGAGTATTTCCTTCAGTATCCAAAGAGCTTTGGTACTACCATTTTGAGCACAGATTCCAAAGAGAGCTAAAAGCCAATTAGCCAAAGGACAACATACTGTGAGCTTGTACCTCTCTGCACATACTATATCTCTCTTCCTTTTCATAATTTGACTGAAAAATGAAGAAATAATTTATTATTTTATTTTTATTACTATTAGATTATTATTTTATTTTATATAATATTATTTGTATGAATATAAATTATTTTAGTACAGATAAAATAAAAATTTTAAAGTTAAATTATTTTTATTATAAGTGATTTTTTTTTGGAACAAACTAAAATACAAAAGGTACAAAATAAAATGAGAGGAGAGTATTTATTGCTTCCTTTGTTTGATATTAACTTAATTTGCGAGGTAATACACATTTAAGGACAAACTTTTAGGCTTTACCCATAATTTTCACTATTATCTTTATAAATAACTTTGTAAGAAGTGTAGATTAATTTCTAAAAAATATAAATTTCATTATTAGAAATGGCAAATATGAAAAATATTTCAAATATCTATTTTAAAATATAATTAATTGAATTATTTTGAATAATAAAAAAGACTTCAAAAATTAAGATAATATAAAATAGGAAAAATATTAAGTACTCCCTCTATCTCATTTTATGTGACATTCTTTTCTTTTTGATCCGTTCTAAAAAGAATATCACCTTACACTAATTGGAAACAATTTAACTTTAAAATTTTCCTTTTACCCTTAATGAAATGAATCTCAACCATACAAATTTCTCAGAATGATTTTAGACCACAAGTTTCAAAATGCTTACTTTTTTCTTAAATATCGTGTCAAATTAAAATATGTCACATAAAATGGGACGGAGGGAGTAATAAAGATGAGGTGAGTGAATAGTACCTTGCTTTACAGCTCCTCACATCTTTTTTGCCTCTTCAGCTTTTTTACACAAAAATCAAGTAAATAAACTCTCAAAATATAATCAAAATTTTAACATTATAACCAAAACCCCATTTCCTTCATTCTCCTCTCCAGACCAAAATGTTAAAGCCCTGGTGTTTTTCCCTTCTTTTCTTTCTTTATTTTGCTCTTACTGGTAAGTGATTCTTGTTTTTACATTCTCCATTTTATTTGCTTCTTTATGGATCTTTTTTCTGAGTGTTAAGTTTCTATTAAAAAAATTTACTTTGCAGCTGCAGTAGGTCATGAAGCAGTAGAGCTCTCAACTCTTGTGCCACTACAGACTTTTCCAAGAACTGACATTACTATTAGTGCAGTTTCTATGCCTATTCAAGACCTTTATGGAGTGTCTACTAGTGTTCTTGAAGCTGAAAATTGGCTAAGAAGTAATGTTTTAGTTCACTATCCAGCTACAAACATCACCACTATCCTTGTTGGTCACACTCTTTTGTGCAAGAAAAATCAAGAAAGCAGAATGAGCTTAATCTTGCCATCAGCTAAGAACATTTACTATTCTCTTACAAGGTGGGGTTTGCATACTGAAATCAAAGTGTCCACTTCTTTTTCTTCCAAATGTTTGGACCAAGATTCTGGTTTGTACAATCTTGATTTGGCTGAAGAGTATGTTAAACCTCTGCTTGACTTCTTTCAACATGTTAATGCACCCTATGTAGTGAACTTAGGTTTTTTGGATGTAAAGATTGAAACTTTGTTGAATGGTCATGTAGGGGCTATGAAAAAGTTGGGAAATTTTAGCCTAAACAAGATTTTCTTGGTTAGTGAAAACCCAAAACAGGGAAGATCCTTAAGCAGAAAGCTCTCAACTTTTGAATCAAAATACACTAATTTTCCTACAAGGCCAACCCCATTAGCCCCTAATCCAAATCTACCTTCTCCAGCATTTGCTGCTAACAGTCCACTTCCTCCATTAATAGGAAACATTTCACCTCCTTTGGCTCCTGAAATGTCTCCTCCATTGTTCAATCCTATTAGCCCTTCTCATGGACCTCATTTGCCACCTTGCATACCATCTCATGGTGTGGGTTGGGGTGGGGGTGGGGTTCCAGCAGCTGCACCAGCAACAGGAGGTCATGGTGGTGGTGGGCTATGGTGTGTAGCTAAGCCTAGTGTACCACCAGAGACATTGCAAGAGGCATTAGACTATGCATGTGGTGAAGGAGATGCTGATTGTGAAGCTATTAGTCCTACTGGAAGCTGTTATCACCCTGACACTGTTGTGGCTCATGCTTCTTATGCTTTCAATAGTTACTGGCAGAAAACTAAAAGCATTGGTGGGACTTGTGGTTTTGGAGGCACAGCTATGCTAATCAACTCTGATCCAAGTAAGCACTTTCTTCAATGTCCCTCCGTGGTCTTAAATTAAAAACTGTGATTTATGTAGCTATATTTCTCTAAGGATGAAACAGAAGATAATTGAAACATTTTTGGTACATTATTGCAGGCTATCTCCACTGTCGATTCATTCTTGCATGATACCAGTAGAATGAAACTTTTGGGATGCAAATTCAATGGAGTAAAGCTGCTGTCTTGAAGAGAATTAGGATCAAAGGTTGAAAATTTGTTTTGGTGTTTACCTCTAGTATAGATTTGTAGGAATTAGAAATTTGCTTTAAGGGGGTCATTTGGTTTGTGGACAAAGTAAGTTATCCTGGGATTGTAGTCCTGGGATGTTAGATGAACCAATGACACTATAAAGTGTAATCTCTTTGATTAGTGACTTCTATTTTTCATACTGCATGTCCTTAGCCTAATCTTTTGTACTTGTTTTTACTCTGCCCTTCCTTGACTCTTTGATTAGTAGCTTAACATCATGAGCTAATACCTAACAAGTTAATCAATGAAGATATGCGACACGACATATACATGTTGGTATCTTATAAAATTATGTCAATCACGTTGAGTTCATAAAAAATGCACTACTTTGGAGGATCTCATACGTGTCCAAGCATTTCTGAAGAAGGCAAGCTACATGGTAAATAATCGTGGTCCAAGACTCCAAGTTCACTTTGATCTATTGATTTCCCATTTCCTTGTGTTCCACATTCAATTCAAGGATGAGTTTTTGTAGCTGGTTTGGCTTTTTTGATATACAAGGGTTTGGCTTCCTTTTTTGAGTTCCTCCAAAATCATTCAATTAAATATACTCAAACCTTGTGTGATGCCAAGTTGGTTGAGCAGAGAATCTCTCAAATTGGGGTCTAGAATTAGATACCTGCATGCGTTTCTCAGTCGAACTTGTCATACTAATTAAGTTCACATCCCTGGTCCGCAATATGTTATAAACATACACTTTCAAAGAAAAGGACATAAACCTGTGTAAGAACCAACAATTTATTGGCTTTGGTTCCTTCTTATGATTAGTTTGGTATTTTTTAAAGAACTTTTAGGGATGATCTTTTCTATTGCTTTTTAACAAAAGGCCTTACAACCTACAGTTTATATGCTTTGATATATTAATTTGAAGAGACTATCAGTATGGTAGAATACAATACAGGAAGAGCCAACTTACAAGTTCTAATCTATGTAAGTTCTATGTGTTCACTTGTTTGCGCGGAGGGTCAGAGGTTTGAGGTCTGAAAATCCTTTCGCTTAACATTTCAAACTCTGTCCTGCACAATATTTAAGGGTACTGTCACTGACCCGCCGAACTCGACCTAAAAACTAGCTCACGACATAATAGGTTGCAGACCACTTACAAGCCACCCAGGCCTCCCTTCGTTGTTCAACATGGGACTGGGTCTTACACCCTCCCAAGTCCCACCGAATTAGCAATGCCCATCTATTGTCCAACTGCCTGACTCAACTATGACACTGGCTCAGAACAACGCGAGACTAGCTCTAATCCCACTGTCACGGACTCACCAATCTTCAACCACAAAAGCTAGCAAAATTAATTGCTCGTGGAGTGAAGGGCTGCGGACCGCCTATAAGCTGCTCAAGCATCCATCTGTCCAATACAGGACCGGATGTTGCACAATTAGCTCTGTTGACTAAAGTTCTAAGGAAGTATACTGGATAGACATGGGAAATGGCTTGTATCATCCGTGTCATCAGGAAGAATGCTCTCTATGGAGCTGAGAGATATGTAACAACAACAATATACCCAATGAAATTCTACAAGTGGGGTCTGAAAAGGGTAGAGTGTACGCAGACCTTACCACTACTTACAAAGAAGAAAAACAATAGGTATAGAATAGTAATTACAATGAAGAAGCAAAAATGGCATACTGCAAGTGTAAAAGTCTAACAATGGATTTCTGTACAGATAGCTTAGGAATCGGATATCTATCTGGCTAATACATTAGTGATCACCTTTCATTCCTTCTAGATCATTTTGCCTTTCATCAGCACCATTAATCATGTTGACCAGTGCTCCTTCCTGGCCATTCTGCCTTCCCTCAGCATTATCATTTAAATCTTTCTGCAAAAGATGAGAGTTGGTTGGTGTGTTAGAATCTCAGACAAAAGCAAGCAGAGAAAAGAGCAGCTGGATACTAAGGTAAAAACTAATCTATGAATCGCAATACTCATCAGCTGCAAGATTTCAAATGCATAGTTCTCTTTTCAGCTATTATTTTTTTAATCAAGGAGATCACATTCTATATCTTCTTAGCACAGGTTGTCTTAACTAGGAGGTTCTTTAATGTTTTGACATGCTGTTCGATAGATCTCTACGCCTGATTGCCCGTCGATTGAGCATTCTTGCAAAGAACATTTTGTGTTCCAATTTTTAGCTTGATTCAAAATCATCACACAAACTCATAGGAACTACAGATATCTTCAATTAACCTGGCCAAAATAACCGAACTCACTTTTCCACCATGCCTCTTTCTTTTGGGTTCTAAATGAAATACTACCAAATACCCATTTCGAGATATGCTACATATTTAACACCCGCATCCAAAAAACTTTTCTAAAGCATTGAACCAGGAGTCAAGTAACAGATAATATGTGACAAAGGAGGAGAAATGACATTCTATCTCATGTAGAGAAGAGGGTGGCATGCAGTTTTACTACCCAATAAGGGCACTGAGACTCAGAAAATAATCTTACCAGTGGTGTCTTTCCTTCAGATGGTGTGTTCGTAAAATAGACACATAAGGAATAGAACAGCAGAATTTTGAACAGACTACCCTTTAAAATGGATGTCAATGGAAAGGAAGAGCCAGGCAGACGAAATAAAAGTGTTCCCTTTATAGAAAAAAGCTCAAAGACCCCAATACTCGGGATTGGGATGGTCCTCACATTTAAACAACTTTAGCAGGTCTGCAGCAGTTATAGGAACAAGATAACAAGCACTTAAATCACAAAGCTATTCTACAAGTCCAAATATACCTTTTTAGTTAGACCATGAGCAGACATAAGTTCATGGAACTTACGCATCAGCATTTCTTCCTCAACCTACAAGTAGAACAACATACAGAACTGATTTAATAAATTGGAAGGCAAGGACAGAAATTAAAACTAACAAAAATTTACAAGCAGCTAATCAAAAGGAGTTTATCTCAAAGTTGTCACAATATCAGCAGCCACAGCGTCAGTTTGGATGCTGATGCAACAAGGGTAACAATCCCCCTGCTCAGGGGGTCTTCCTATGCTAAAAAGCTACCAGGGAAAGTCAACGGTACTATTGGTTTACCCTGATGTTCTACTATATACACGATAGTCGTGTTGCAGGACGCCCAGTATCAGTGGCAACTCTAGATAAAACTAGGTCATTCTACTTAATTAAGTTCATCCAATACAAACCAATTCCACAATGAAATGATCTCTTGTTTTTCATTTGAAAATGAAAATATCTCATCAAACAAATGCTATCTCAAGAGCAAGTTAAACGATTATGGATGACTAACAGATCGGTCTCTCAATGGCCTAGTCAAAATGTTGTTAACTTGTTATCCTAATCGTCACAAGCTGGTTTTCCGAACTATGTATTCATGTAAATGCAAGAATATCTTAAAGCTCTTGGGCCTAAAGCGCAAAAAACAGCTTTTATATGGACCACTTTCACTTGTCTTTGAGCAGGCAGAGAAAAAGAAAAAGATTAAATGGGCTTCACAGCATGGATAGAGTGGATCCATGATTTAGAAAGAGAAGGTTATGTATTCGTTATATACACGTACTGTTTTCAGTATCTTTCATATACATATACAACAACAACAACATACCCAGTGAAATCCCACAAGTGGAGTCTGGGGAGGGTAGAATGTACGCGCAAACCTTACCACTACCTAAATAGAGAGGCTGTTTCCCGGTTCATATACATATACAACAACAACAACATACCCAGTGAAATCCCACAAGTGGAGTCTGGGGAGGGTAGAATGTACGCGCAAACCTTACCACTACCTAAATAGAGAGGCTGTTTCCCGGTTCATATACATATACAACCTTATTAAAAAGTATTTTTTTTTGAATGACCATGGTGTTCGGACCAGCTTGCGCCATCTCGACTAATTCCATGGGATACCTGCCACTTTCCACCAGCAACAGGTACTAGGTAACTCAGTCCACCATTGGTAGGACAAATGGGAAGAATCACTTAATGTTTTTGTCTCTGCTGGGATTCAAACCTGAGATCTTGTAGTTCTCAACCACTTCATTGACCACTAGGCCACACCTGTTGGGTACTAAAATAGAAATAATTATACTGATGTGGCATATAGAAATGGAGAGCATGCAATCCTATATAAGCAGTACATGTCTCAGAAGGATAGCTTCGATGAATCCCTATACAAACAATACATCTGCACAAGGATAGCTTTTAATACATATATAAAACAGCACCCACCTCACAAGGATAGTTCTATTTGAAATTCAATACCAATGGCTATTTTACTACAAACTCCGCTAATCAGGTTTTCTTTTTTACTTGATCAAAAGTACTCCTGTCATCTTAATCATGTGATCCTTAGATATGGAAATCAAAACTCCTTGAAAAAGCAATTTTTATCTAAGGCGCCTTTACCAGAATCGAATACCTTGGACCTCCTCAGCCAAAATATCAGAAGCTCTAATACTTGCTCCTGCTGTAATTCCCATCCAGAAGATGCTGACCATATTTTTTCTACCACTGTAGAGCTAATACGGCCTCTGGAACCAGCTAATATAAGCTATCCTGAGCTTAGTGTTAAATGAACAGAAACAATAACTTCAATAACAAAAGAAACCTATGATCCTTAACAGGCATCTTCAAACGGTAGCAGAATTCTTCTCCTTAACTAACCCACCCCCCATAACCAATAACACCACTCTAGTAACAACCATTCTACAGCAAATAACATGGTGCACTACATGAATCACACAAACCACTTTTATCTGGCTTGCTAGGAGGACAATGTAGGAAGACTTGGAGGTGTCTTCAGAGGCAACTCTGGCAATTGGATCCTAGGTTATGCAAAAAAAAAATTCTACACCCACTACAGCTGACGAATCTGAGTTGCTTGGCCTTATTCATGAATCGCAGTCTATTTGCAGATTGCCACGGAAAATATTTTCAGGTTACAGAAAATAATTATGGACTCGCATGTAGTTATAAGCCTATGGAAGAAAATATCCATTATACTTGCATATATTGGATGATTGAAGATAGTTGCCATCTGATCACGGGATCCTCGAATACAACAAGCTTGCAGATGCACTAGCAAAGAAAGGATGTGATAGTTTTTGCTCGGATAGTTGGAATAGAGAGGGTAGCATACTACAATAGCCGTTTGCATCTAATCAATGTACCTCAGGCTCCACTGATGCTAGCCATACTCAGAGGTCCATGTTTTGTATGAATGAAAATGTAAATTACTTAATATAAGCGTACTATCTCCTTTTAAGCAAAAAAATAAAAATAAAACTGAAAGAAGTGTTTTGGATGAATCTATGCTACTGCAATCTGTCCCTCACCAAGGACACTGCTTAATTTCTTTTCAGGGTTGAGTCTCTCCCTTCCCTTTCCTCGCATGAACCAACTCCCACCACCTGGAAAAATATATTCATTGCAAAAGATTTACATGAATGCAGGGAAGTTCATAACATACAACGTCCGTCCCAACTATTATGCAACTACAAATGCAAATTACATTGTTTTCCTCTTGATGATTTCCATATACTTAATATTTTCCCATGTAGAAAGTTAATGTGTTATTTTCATTTAAGGGCCATTCCAAAGTAATGTCATCTAAAGCATATTATATATCACAAGTAAAAACAGGTCCAGTGGTACTCTCAGCATCACATACTCTGTCAATATAGGTTAAGCTCTCAACAATCTTGCAAAGTTGAACCAAGAAAGAGAAAAAGGATTGAAAAAAGATCACCATTCTATACATTTCGATGCAACCTATGATATTTAACTATAGTCTCAAATCTCGACATCTTAACAATTTTAGTTGGAAATACATAAGACACTCTATTGTCTTGCAACCTAGGTGATACTCTTTCTTCCAATATCAGTACAGTAATTGCTTACGGACTTCAAAGATGTTGCCAAGTCAGCACATTGAAGCATGAACTGACTGTTGTCCATTACCAGTCTATTTCCATCTTCCCCGGGAAAAAATCAATTAAATCCCAACTGATGAAACTTTATGATTCAAGGAGCAGATACCATCTGTCTGATGGATCTCAGGAAATGATGAATTGGAAAACCTGCATGAGGACTCATTTGGTAGAAGGTCATGCAGAGTTATTGGACTCAGCCTCTTCAGTTTCTCTTGCTGATGCAGGTGAAAAGGATTCAACTATTACATCTACTTCCACAAATTTCAGTGAATCTCCTTATTAGGAGTTTGGATATATAAAAGATATAGTAAGAAGTTCAAACTTGGCGATGGAAGATTTTGTGCTGGGTGAGGCTCAGAGTGTTATTGCTCACGATCTTTTTACCAGTTGAAGAATCAGAAAACTCAAACTAATAAACTCAAACTAATAAAAATGCAAAAGAGGTGTTGAAAATTAGGAGAGGAGTACTGTATTCCCTAATGTATGGAATTCAGATGTAAAGAGTTTTGGTGTTAGTTCTGAAGCTTGAGCAAAGTGGACAACATTGCTCCAAAAGGAATGGTTGGAAGAATTGTAGCAAGACTGCTGGCTGGACAAGCATGGAAGTATTGATTGTGGATGAGGTTTTTGACAAGGATATGAGCACATAACATGGGATGTGCACAGATTTTAGATTTGAAGCCTTCGAAGAAGGTGTTGACATTGAGAAGAGGATCCTTTCACCTTTGATAGATGAATTGATCGATGACCTAATGTGAATGTGTTCTCTTCTGGCTTTAACCAACATCGAGTTTGATACCTTAGCTTTGGTACTTTACTGCTTCCTTGTGCATTCTCCTTTTCTCGTTTTCCCAGTGTGTCTGTTTTCTTTCATGTTGATCCAAATCTGTAATGTTAGCCAATCATCACCAAATCGAGAAGTTTGAAGGAAACTTAGCGCTTATCTTAGCTTGGAACGGTTTGCCCTTTCTGTTCTGTAATCTCTTTTCTAGAAAAACTATTTTCTTCGTGAAAGAGGAAATTTTCCAAGAGCATATCTTGCGGTGACTCTTTGGCATAGAAGTTCTGTTTCATTCAAGTAGAAACTGATGTGCTCTTAGTAATATGAAACTTATTGACTCATCAGCAAAGAAAGAGATAAAAATATAATACTTAATGATGCTTGAAAAAATTTCAAGAAATTCTTTCATTTCTATCACCTCAAATGTGGGGGTAAATATTGCCGGTGAACGAAAAAGAAAGTTAGATATACTGCCATGTGCTATTCATTATTAGTTGCTCCTTCTATTCCCTTCCCTTTCCTTTTTGGTCATATCTAGTCCTTTCTGCTTATGGGGTCTGAGATGAGGGTTCCCAGCCTCTCTACTTCTATGAGGTAGTGGTAAGGTCTGCGTACATTCTACCTTCCCCAGACCCCACTAGTGGGATTTCACTGGGTAAGTTGTTGTCGTTGTTGTTGTTTTCCTCACGAAGGTTGGAAATCTTAATTTGAGCAATAGACCAGTGGTTCAAGTGATTGTTCATATTTATGTTCTTAGATAGGATCAGGATTTTCATGATAGGGGGGTGCACTATCCTATGACCGTGAATGCGTGATGAGACGTCTTTCTGCCTAAGTTTCCACTGATTTGAGTGTGATATTGAGAGGTGATCCCAGAATTAGAAGAGAACATGTTGAGGGTTTGAGCTCAAACTCAGCTCTTGAACAATTTTTTTTCAGCACAAGCGTTTATTGTAAATATTCTTGAACTGTCAAAATTACTGTATGATTTATAATACTGTTTAGTTATCCTCAAATACATGCACAATCAATTTCCAATAAGTATAAATAAGATTTGAGTTCACAATGGCAATGGATTTAAGAGATTCATAACACTAAGGAAAGCCAGAAAGGTGGTCCTACTGGGAATGCAAGCAGAGCTGAATAGAATTGTTAAACATGAGTAAAGGGATAAATTGTATACCTGGAGCCTGTGCAATTCATCCGACATTGCTTTATGGGCATTGGAGAGTAGTTCACTTTCTTTCTCCAGATGCCTACACCGGAAACGTAAACATCAAAGAAAAATCAAACCCACATAAAAAACTAAGAAAAGAAAACATCTTGCACAGAAATAGAACAAATTCAATATGAAGAAGGTGAAAATAACTCAAAAGTGTAATTACTTCAAGGTTTCTCCTGCATATTTGGGATCCATGAAAAGGAAAATTGATCTCTTCTTCCACGAACCGTTTAGTGGGTCATAAACCTTCGGTTCACTTTCGACAACCACAGCTTCACACGGATTCAGAAATTGCAAGTAACCACAACAGAGACGTAATTGGTGGATTCCGACGAGTCTAAGTCAGAGTAAGGTTATCTCCTGGACTTCCTCCGGTGACGACGGTGGAAAGCGGGCCGGAGATTGAGTTGATCCGAAGTGAGTTATGGGAACTGGAAAGAGAAAAATCTGAATTACAATTGTTTAATCATTTGGATCTTTGTTCGGGTCAGCCGATTTTAATTTGGACAAACTTATATAGATACTAGTAGAGTAGTGCCCGTGCAAGGCAGGGGCAAAGTATTTACTTGAAATGTAAATAAAGGAGGCATCATTAGATCAAATATTAAAATAAATTATTTTGTGGTAATGTCATATAGGAGGTTTGGGAGAAAGGGGATAAAACAAATCTTAACATTGCAGTTGCATAAGGTAATATGAAAAGTAATAGTAAGTTCTCTATATTGTAGAAATGACTAACTTCATCAATGTTAGCTGGAAATGAGAAGAAAAATATTCAATATACAAAATGCAAAACCAATCCAGATTGTACTAGTTTATCAGATGAGAAGGCTCTCACTCCTTTCAGCGGTGCACCTACTCTGATAAATACATGTATACAAGCTTACTGCAGCACTTGTTCGGCTCTGAACCCACAAGAAGTCTCGAAAAACATCAAACAATCATGATAATTCAAGTAGCAGTGACACCTCATGAGCTTCTTAGCTCAACAGTTAGCCCCATACTCTTGGCCAAAAATGACAAACCAAGGATGTTCAACAGAAGTTCTATCACCTACTTAGTAGAGCTTAAAATAATTCCGCACCCCAAAATGTATAATCTTGGCCAAAAATGACAAACCAAGGATGTTCAACAGAAGTTCTATCACCTACTTAGTAGAGCTTAAAATAATTCCGCACCCCAAAATGTATAATCTCTAGTCACCAATGAAATGCATCAGTTCATCCTCAAATTGAAAGTTAGTTCAAACGGGCCGAGCAAGAGTTCAGTTTATCAAGTCAAGTCAGAAGCAGAACAATGGACCAATTAGTGGAACACTTATGTTTCAAACAAAAACATCTCAGTTGAAAAAAGGTGTTAATGTTTCAAAATGATACACAGTATCGTTGCAAAGTCAAATTACAAATTGCTTCACTTGGTTAGCAGATAAATTGAAGCAGGATGTAATGTTGCACAAACATATCTAGCCATACAGTTGGTTTTCAAGAGCAAGCCAATGATTCAACAGTAACCATTGGTTGTTAGTTTCACAAGAGCTGCAAATAAAAAGAGTTACCTTAAACATATTTAAATAGAATGATTTGTCTGGATTCATTCTCTTCAGTTTTAGGAATGTAAATGCATAGTTTAGTTGGTCACGGAAGTAAACCGGTCAACTTCGTAAGGGGCACCTTTAAAGGTTGTTTTCAATATTCTTTTTGGTTCCTATTGCACTTATTTGCTATGAAAGCTTTGGCCAAGCACCTCATTGTTTTTTAAAGTGAGCATTTTTGGCTTTCCAAAATCTTACCCAAATAAGCTATAGATCTTACACGTATCAAACAACAACAACAACATACCCAGTGAAATCCCACAAGTGGGGTCTGGGGAGGGTAGAATGTACGCAGACCTTAACACTACCTCATAAAAGTAGAGAGGCTGTTTCTTGGGAACCCTCATCTCAAAACCCATACGCAGAAAGAACAAGACTTCGACCTTATATACACAGATCTTACACGTATCGACCTTATATATTTAACTGAACAAGTTAACATATTATGTTCTCCTCTATTTCGGCTTCCATTCTTACCCTCTCCCATCCTCCCCTTTTTCCTCCACAATTCAGACTAAGGAAGGTGGGACTAACAAAAACAGCATGAAAGAGTTAAGAGATTTATTCACTTTTTAACATATTCACGTCACATGAGGTTGCACAAGAATTTGATCACTTTTTCCAGCCATGAATATAATTATTAAATGTGTTACTGGACAGGCAGAGGCAAACTGTCTATATGTACTTCCATAACCAGCTATCAATTTGCACAACCCTGAAATATTTGTCACATGACAGGATTAACAAAGTATAATCAACTCCAAAATTAAAAATCAGTATCAGAACTACTTTTTAAATCAATATCATTCGCCATTTTAACCTACTGATCCAGGATGTTTTGCATAACAGCCAACATTTGCACAAAAAAATGTTACATCCACTTAGTTGTAACCATTTGGACAAGGACAAATTTTGGCATATCCAGCAACATAGGTGGTCACTCATAAAATGCGATACGACAACCACGGCTAGAAAGCATCAATAAGATACCTTGTCCCTAATTAATTCTGAGAACAACTTGAACTGGCATATATCAATATGAGGAATGTAGAAATTTCAGCAGCCTCAAGTAGGAGTCATACTTGTAAAGCTAAGCAAAATACTTCTTCTGCATTTCCTTCTGGTGGGTTATTAATTTTTCCCCCTTTTTTTCCTTTTTTGGGCATAAATTTTTCAATTTTGTTGTCTGTAGAAAATATAGTGATGACAAAACTGAATCTTTATTATGTAAAGTTGATATCTTTCTTGTTTTGGAGTTAGGTAGGAGTAGTCTTTGTTAGAAAGTGTTTTGCTCATCACTACTTCTCTTGTATGGATCATATTTACTAGTTAGTTTTTTTCTCCTTTGAATAGTTTTTAAGGTTGTTTTTATTTTTTAGTGTATGGTATTTGTCTTGGAGTCTCGACCTGCTTGGATTTCTCAAGATTTTGGTTGAGGATGACGGGTTATCTTTAAAGGCTGTTTTACTATTCTTTTTGGTTTTCCATGTGAGTTCACATCCGGAAGTCCGACCTTTTAGAGCTTCTGGCCAAATGTGACTCGATTTTTAACGCTCGAACCTTAGATGTATGGTTAATGGAGGGGGTACCTTTAAAGGGTTGCTTTCAGATTCTTTTTGGTTCCTATCCGGTATCACCTCTTGTAAAGGTTGTTTTTAGTATTCTTTTTGCTTCCTATCCACGATCCAGTTTCCAACATCTAGCCGAATTTGCATCAAGAAGTCACACCTTTAAGCCTCCCAACTAAATGTGACTCCATTTTTAGTCCAATCTTTTAAAGCCACTGGCCAAATGTGGCTCGATTTTCAAAGGTCGAACCTTAGATCGCCGATTAATGGAGGGGCATAAAGGAACATTCTAGCAAAAAGTATAAGCAAATGACATATGAAACATAGCGAAAACGGAAAGATCAAATTAAAAACACAACTCTAACACATACTACTATATCAATACTGTATAAGATTGTACTATTTTAGTTGAGAGCAGTTAGGCTGACAAGATCGACAAGGAAAAATATAGGTACGTGTTTTGCGGGTCTTTTGAAAGTTAAATGGTTGTTTCTGCACATTGTGCAACTTATTCCAAAAAAGGAGAAATGATGGAGTTAACCAGGGAAGGTTTATCACTTCAGATTTGGCACTTTTCTTGGATTTTGGGTTCATATAGAATGATTTGTCTGGATTCATCCAAAAAAGGAGAAATGATGGAGTTAACCAGGGAAGGTTTATCACTTCAGATTTGGCACTTTTCTTGGATTTTGGGTTCATAGATTGGATATATCATATACATCCACCATATTTGCAGCTTTATTATTTAAAAAAAAAAAGATTTGTCTTTTTATACTATACTAAGTGATAGCGATTCAATTTTCAGATTGTTTGATGTTAGAAAAGCCTATGTGTGGACCTTGCTAATGCGGGATGCTTTGTGCATTAGACCCTTTTTATCTCTACAAGTAATAAGTTGCCTGTGATTTTTAGGTTGAGGCAAAGAAGGCTGTTCCTAGGGATGATCAACAAATAATAAATAGAAACAATAGCAGCATCCAAGGATCTCCAGGTCTTGGACGCACAAAAAAAGATATTTGTAGGAAGCTTATCATCTACTGTCATGGAGAGTGATTTTAAGACATACTTTGATCAGTTTGGTACAATTAGAGATGTTGTAGTGATGTATGACCATAATACTCAGAGGCCAAGAGGGTTTGGATTTATAAATTATGATTCGGAGGATGCACTTGATAGGACATTATTTAAGACTTTTCATAAATTAAATGGTAAAATGGTTGAAGTAAAGTGTGCTGTACCAAAGGAGCTGTCTCATGCACCTAGCTGCAGCCCTCTCATGGGATACAACTATGGACTAACTAGAGACAACAACTTCCTCAACAACTATGCTGCTCAGGGATATAATCTAATGTCAGTTGGAGGATAGAGGGTCAGGATGGATGGCAGGTTTAGTCCAGTTGCCAGTGCTCTGGAATGTGTGTCAATTTGGACCCAGCGCTGAGCCCCACCCTTGAAGGAGCTTCCAACTTTAGCAATAATCTTGGTTATGTCGATGGAGAATCATCACCCTTCGAGTCATTTGTCCGTGAATTCGAGTGCATCTTCTTCACATGGTGAATTAGACCTCGAGATGCATAGACAAGTAGTCGTAACTTGTCCACCTGACATTAAGTTGCAACAATTGATTTTGTAGTCTTGGCAGAACTCTCACTTAGACAATTCTAAGATTATTAGAGTACTCCAAATTTCTGCTAGCGCAATTCTAATTTACTACCATACACATACAACTCTCCTACTGTTTGGACTAATTTGTATGAGTTGTTCCCTTTTTCTTCTACTTCCGAGAGGCCTCACTTCCTATACATTTTTACACGTCTCACCGATGGCTAATACAACAGTTCCTCCAACAAAGTTGTTATATTTCACTAAAAGGGAGCCTAATAGGCGAATTGAAATGGTATACATCTCTTATTATCATAGGATAAGCAAATTAACCCCACTTTTGTACACCTGCACATGCAGAATTTTACAGGCATATCATCGAACACCTTGGGTTCCGCAGTTTTTGTAGCTTAAAATCAAAACCGAAAACAACATTCAGGTAATGTCTTCCACAGACAACCATGGAATCAATAACCAAAAGCTCAACTTCAGAAAATAATCTATCTTGCATAAACAATTCGATGTCAGTACAGCTAATATTACCACGGAAACATAAAAGGCAGAAACAACCCAGCACAGAGGACAACACAGAGAGAAGAACTCACCGGGAAGTGCAGAAAGAGAAACGATGGAGGAGGAGGGAGAACGACAAAGTTGACGAAGGCACGCCTACAAGATCGCCCTTTTATTTCGCTCCCTTGGTTGTCCAAGCCGACGCGGGGGGTGGGGGGTGGGGGGGCAACAATTGTAACAGTGAGCCCAAATGAAGCTAAAGGGAGAAAAGTGAAAGGGCACGTCCAAAGGGTACTCGCACTAATTACGTAAACCATTCTATTATTTTTTACAACAACAACAACAACATACCCAGTGAAATCCCACAAGTGGGGTCTGGGAGCGTAGAATGTACGCAGACCTTACCACTACCTCATAGAAGTAGAGCGGCTGTTTTCTGGGAACCCTCATCTCAAAACCCATAAGCAGAAAGAACTAGATATGACAAAAAGGAAAAGGAAGAGAACACAAAGAGCGACTAGTAATGAATAGCACATGGCAATATGTAAATATGATACAACTAACACATATAAGACAGATAATGAGAACACAGAAAAAGAA
>DF358029.1:74538-115783 GCA_000787875.1 Solanum virginianum
AGGGCCATGTCCTCTATGAGCTCAAGTTCCGCCATATCATGTCTAATCACCTCCTCCCAGTACTTCTAAATATATATAAAAAAAAGAGAACAATATTTCTATCAAATCTTAAGCATAATAACAGCCATCATCCAAAGTATCCATATTTTTACCAAAAACCACCAACACTTTTACAATCATACTAACCGACAAATCATAGGTATGATAACAAATCAGCTCTTCTACTTACTAAATGAAGTAACACCTACTGCGAAGCAATAGAAGAGGAATAAACCAGCAGCTACGACATGAGTTAAACCAATTTTTATCCCTTTAAAGATGCTGGGGAAACAGACCTTTTGAAATCAAGGAAAATAAAGAGTTCATGGGAGCGAAGATCCAGTTTGAAATGACCACACATAGCAGATTTGAAGACTTGTCACATACGGGAATCAAACCAAAGCATATAATGAAGATTCAAGACTTCAACAATGTCTAGCATCCTATGAACTTGGACTAAATTAAATAAGAAAAACATGTTTAACAAACCAAATACAATGAGAGCCTCCTAACACCCACATTTAGACATATACTTGAGGAGAAAAACAAGTATCAGGTTCCTTCAAGGCACAAGCAGATTGCTTCAAGAAAAGAACACAAAACAATAAAGTATGACTGATTGAGTCAATCTTATATTAGAACTAGTGAAAACACACATATTGATAGTAGGGGTGTGCATCGGTCGGTTCGGTTCGATTTTGTACATTATTGGTTCGGTTTATCGGTTTTCGGCTTTTAAATATGCTAAACCAATTAGAAACCATTAAAAACCCGATAAACTAATAATCCAATAACAATAAACCAATAACGTTTTTATCGCTTCGATTTATTGGTTGGTTCGGTTTATGCACACCCCTAATGGATAGACATGAAAGACCAGTACAGACTTCTCATTAAGCCCAATCTTAAGCACAAAACACAGGAGCTAGGGCGAAGACTGAAACAAGGGTGGAAAAGGAGACATCACAGACACACGGATTCGTAGTTATTTCATCAAAATTTAAACAAGCATTAAAGACATGACGGTTAAATTCGAAACCATGAAAAACGATCATTTTGAAACTTTACTTAACCAAAAAGCCTGAAAATGACTAAGAAACATGAAATCAACATGTAATACAGATTCTTATCATTTAACAGCAACATCTCAAGATCAACCCGTCACAACACAGCCATTTCAGGCCAAAACGAACCCAACTAAGAGAGATTATGTAACATATACTTCTTTGCACAATCTAACAGCCATACTCGAACAAAATGAGGAAGAAAAAGCCTAAGGCGTTACCTTTTATAGGGCAGGAACTGATACGCTAACGAGCTAGAAGGAGACTCTAGCCACCAAACTAAATCTTGTTCATGAAGCCTGAGATTTCGAAACTGGACCTTTTGGCTTTAGCAACCTTGGAAAAAATGAAGCTCTTCTGAAAAATTGCTTCCTCTTTTATGAATTTTTTTTTAGGGTTTTTCGAGATGATGATCGGATCCGTTCTATTATTTTTTATTATTTAAAAAAATATATTAATAAAATATTAACCTATATTTTATTGACATTAATTATTAAAACAATCACTTTTATATTATAAAATTTTTGTGATTTATCATTTAATTTATTTTTTACCACTACATAATAACATAAATTTATCAAAAATCAAAATTAATCTATTTATTAGATTAAATTGAATTATATAATATATTTTAATTAATAACAAAAAATCATTTTCGTACATAATATTTATTTATTCTTTTTTTCATGTAGAATAAAATTCTACACTTTTAAAAAAAAATAAAATTAGTTATTGAATTTATCATTATTCCATTGCTAATTATCAGTAGCTAATATAAATTCGTAAAAGGGTTAAAATAATAAAACATACTTTAAAATAATATCGAAAAGGCCTCGTACGAATTTGTATATCACCTTGGAATTAAAGTATTCTTGTTTATGTTTCTAAGTTATTTCTCAACTAAGCTTTACACTGAAAGTACTGAAATCAGCAGATTATTTTGGATCCAAGGTAACTTTTCTACAATGAATTGGTTCATGAATTATTTCAGCGAAAAAACTCTTGCCATTATTTTAACGGCACTACCATTAAACATAGATCTTCAATGGTTCATACTTGATAAAATTATTGTCTCCATGACAAATGAAGGCATAGATTTCTCTGTTTTCACATATGAAGAAATCTCTGAAAATAATTCCGTCCTGGTGGGAGATCTTATCTATCATTCCCGGGGTTTTTAAAATTTGCTCAATTTGGTTGAGTTTAATGTCTTTTTAAAAAAGCCAATTCGATTTGTAAGAAGATCAAGTCGTAAGGCAGTATTGTTTCGTAGAAATGTACTTTCTTCTTGAGAAAAGATTTTCATAAAAGGAAAGTTAAGTTGCTTTCCCAGAATACTAGTAGTGATGGTTTGAAAATTAACAGAGTAAGGTCTAATTTGAGTTAGGAAAGGTGTGCCTAAAATTATTTCTTCATTAATGTCCCTGGTAATAATGAAATCATTTTTCAAACAAATTCCATTATTACAAATATGTGCATTATGAAGGAGATACTTAATTCTGATTGATTCTCCGGTTGCGCTATGGAGGGATGTAGTTCCCTTAGTGAGGTATTTAGTAGGAATGAGGCCTTCTCGGATGCAGTTCCTATCTGCGCCTGAATCTAACAGAGCAATCTTGTTAATGATGAGATCATTAATAACTAATTTAATCATAATATGGTAACTCAAAGGTTTTGCCTGGGTAATGGTCTTAAGACCGCTTTCGGATTCATACCTGGGTGACTCAGGAGTAGGATCATCTTCCTCATTTAGTATGGGCCTAGAAGTAGAGGCTTGGTTTTCCTTAAGCAATTGTTGCTGAAGGAAATCTACTTCTACTTTGGTAAGTCTGGACTTGACTTGATGGACTTCTTCTCTAAGGAGATGGATTTCCCTACGGAGATCACTAATGGAGGGTTCTTTGTTTTGGTTGTCAAACCTTTGCATGATTTGCTTCATGCTAAAGGGGGTAACCTGAGGTTTGGGCTTCTTTTGTTTGAAGATGAGCTTTTGAAGCTCGAGAAGATAGGATTTTTTGGCTTCAGGATCAGAAATGAACTCTATAGTTGCCAAAAGGGTTTCTAACGAGTTTTCTGAGATAACTCGAACTGACTTAAAATCACAGAAACAGAATGCACCGCTATAGTTACATTCCTTGTCTGTGTTAGAATCAGAGATCTGGGCAATATTGATGAATTCTTCATCAGATTCACTACTGGAGAAAATATTAGAATCTAATTCTGAATAAGATTCTTCTTCTAGGATAGCGAAGAGTTTCTCCTTAACCTCATCATCTACTTCAAGCAGACTAATCTTTTTCTTCTTTTTGGAGTTCCTGGGACATTTATTGGATCTATGCCCCTTTTTCCTGCAAGTCCAACATGTGTCCTTAGGGCTAGAAGTTCTGCTTCTAAATTTCTTCTTAGGTTTTTCTTTAAGTTCTTTCTGTCTTTTGTATGATTTTCTCTTACTAACATTCTTACCCAGCCTTTCCCTTTTGCCAGGTTTCTTAGCTGAAGGGGGTTTTAAGACAGGAAACCAAGACAGGAAACCCAAAGTCTTGACAAAAACTTCCTAGCTCTTTAGCAGTTTTCTTTTGATCTCTTTTTAGCTGATCCTTCAGCTTGAGATCCGTACAAAGATCAATAGCTACCACATTAATGATGCTAGTGAGGTCACCATAGAAGAGTTGAGGGTAAGGGATTTTTCCATTGCATCTATCCCTAATTTTGGTTCTAACCTTTTCAGCGAAATGGGAAGGCAAACCACTTAGAAATCTTTCTTTCCAGTAGTCATTGTTGCAGTCAGGTCTAATCATAACCTTATTGAGGAACATATCTTTGTACCATCTAAAGTCCGTAAGTCTCTTACAATAAAGATTATTAAGGATTTCTAGACTTCTATCTTGGAAAAGCTTAGGTTCTCCTATGAAGTGTTTAGCAATGCAGTAAAGGAGTGTAGTTGTAGCATCCTCTGCTACTTCTTCAGAGGGTGTTTCCCTTCCTCCTTCAGTTTTGACGATAACCTTACTGGCTACGGAATTTTGAATGGAATTTCTATCTCCTTCAGTGAGGTAGTTATCCCACCAATTCTTAAGGGTTCTTGTGAAACCTGCAAGTAACATGATTGCTGATTGTTTGTCAGTGGCTCCTTTAAGCTTGTAGGCAGTAATGGTCATTTCCATTTCTTGGAGCAGATTAAATATCTGTCCTTCAGCCATACCATCGATGTTTCATTCGATGATACTAGAACCATCAGAACTACTCTGAATGTGCAAATGGTTTTCTTCAAACTGGACGTCCGGAAAGGAAGGTCTAGAATAGAAATTCTTCGTATGAGGATGTCTATTCGCTTGAGAAAGAAGAGTACTAAGTTTCTCTCCTCTAGAGATATTGAGTTTGGTCAATTCTTCATTGATCCTTTCTAAGAGGGCCGCGGACTTGCTAAATTCAGGAGAAAGCTTAGGATAGTTTTCCCTGGAAAACTCAGGTACTTTAAAAATAGGATGAGTCTCAATCTGAGGACTTGAGTTAGAAGAGATGGGTTTATCCACTATGGAGCTGGTCTTTCCTAAACCACTAGAGGTTTCTTCTATCTGTCTCGAGATAACATGAAGGATTTGATTTGAATAGTTATTTTGTTCGAGGATCTTATTGACATCTCCTAGAGTGGCAATGGAGGAGGAATCTTTGTCACTAGATTTTTTAAAAGGAGTAGCAGTAAGGATTTCTTTCCTATAAGGGATTTTAAGCCCTTCTAGGGGAGGAGTAATACTGTCTACAGCCTGCTCTTTGGTGTACCAATGGGTCACTAGAGTTTGCAAGGAATCTTTGGTAGAACCCAATTGTCCGGTGATTTCGAACCATCTAAAGAATTCAATTTCTGTTTTGAACCTTTTCATGTCCGAAAGCCATTTTTCTTTGAAGGCTTTACGTTCTTCTAAGGAATAGATATTAGTGTACCAGGCTATATTTCGCTGGTTTTGGGGAGATGGGTCCTTCCACCACTGCCAAATGAGGTCGCGATTGATCGTGAACTCACTATGGGAAATAAGAACACCGAGAGAATTATTACGGGTACGCAGTCTAGGCCGCATTTCACTAGCTGTAGGGCTAGGGGGAAAGGTTTCTGATTCATAGTAGACTTTCGGAACTGTAGGGTTAAAGTCTACTCCATGGACCCTTTGGGGAGGATCGGAAGGATCTGGCTCTGAAGACCTTTCATGAGTAGAAGGCCTAGAGGATGTAGAGAATCTTCTACTGGAAGATGCTTGACTGAAGGAATTAGATCTAAGAAATTTCAGGTTTACAGATCCATCAGGGAATTGAATAACTCTTTCAATCTTATTAGATTCAGGATGAATAGGCTGCGAGGCCGTAATAGATTCAAATTTCCAATCTTCATTGGAACTGATATCGGTCCAATTAAGGAGCCTAGGCACGAAGGTAGTACTATGTTCTGGATTTGCTTCCATAAGCATAGTAGCTCCTTTGGTACTGGAAAGAATAGCTTTAGGGGCAATAGTGGTTTTCATGAGTTTGTAATAAACTCGGTAAATAACCGCTATTTCTCGGGTCTGAAGTTTGCTATTCATATGCTTGGTCTTTATGTTGAGAGTTAAAGTATCCAAAATGTTTGGATCTTGAAGGTCGACAGAGAAGTTAGGATAGCAATTGAAGTATACCGGGCCATTAGCTAGGTTACTTTCTAGAACTCCTATAAGAGAGTCATCAAAATTTCGAAGTCTATCATCTCGAAGGAGAAGACAAACTGGAATATCTAAGCCCATTCTAAACATGGGTTTAACAGCTATTTGCACCAGTCCAATATGAAGGAATCTAAATTCCTTTTTGTACCTGTCAAGGTCAGCAGATAACAAAAGCTTGATTATTTCAAGCGAATTATTAATAGAAATGGTGGATTCACAAGTTTTAATGTGAAGTCTTTTTAATAAAGAAAAGTTTCTGGTTTGGTATATCTTATTAAAAGATTCTTTAGGAATTTCCCAATTTTGCAAATCTTGTTCTTCTTAGAGATAGACATGTTAACACTGTTGACTAAATGTTGATGAGAGTAAAGACATGTAGGGTGCTGATAAAGGACTAATTTAGTCCTAAAACATCACGATTTTGATCTGAGAAATGTGAGAAAAGACGAAAACATCCTTCATTAAAACTGCAAGAGCCATGTACAGGATAGTTGTAGAACACTCTACATGCTGTAGATGACTAGTCATAGAAATTAGATCGAGTTATTGGAGCTACTGGATTTTGACCTCAGGTTTACGACAAGCTTCTACGAGTCGTAGATCCTAGCTCTTGAAGAGATACTGGGATTCTTGTGATTCTAGGATTTCGAAAGTACGTACCTATCTACAGGCCATCCTACTATTTTGTAGAAAAAGTATTGAGACTTTGGAGTTTATGAGACCTTCTATGAGCCATAGTACTTTTCACGGGTCATAAAATCCAACTGGTAGAAAATGACAAAGATTTTAGAGTTTTAGGAGTTCAATTTGATGAGACTATCTATGGACTGTGGATGGATCTACGAGTCGTAGATCACATTGGTAAAATCAACTTCCACAGAAATTGAAATTCTCTTCCAAACTTTAATTCTTATGGAATATTATTACGAAATTGAAATATTATGAATCAATATCTAATGACCCTCCAAACAAAAGAGACAGTTGTCAAATTGATGTTGTAAATCCTCGTGGCATTTAAATTAGAGAGGGTCGTAGGTTACAAGTACAATGCTCTACTTAAAAGAAAAAGAAAGAAAACAGTGTTATTGGGAAGAAATTGGAGCGCAAATTTGTAATACCCAAATGGGATCTGAAATCTGTGCTGAATTTCCATCAACAGATTCAATCTTGGAACTTGTTCCAGCAGATTTCATCACTGAAATACTCTCAATGCTTTCAGTGAAACTCAGGTTTGTTTCTGCTTTCCTTTTAATCTCTACCCTGAATTTATCAAAACCCATCTGAGTGTACTCATGATGAAATTTGATCGACCTATTGACAATATTAAAGATTGTTCTTTTAGCTTTTCACTTTATTGAGACATCTGAACTGAATTATCCCATGGAAAGCTCCGGTGTATTTTTCTAGACTGGGTTCTGTTAATGTATTGATTTGTCTTGCCAGTGTGACAGGCGACGGGTTTTTATGGAATCCAACAATTAGAAAGTACAAGAAATTATCTCATTCTATATGTATATTGACGAGTAATTCCGATTTCATATATGAGTGCTGTGATGATTATAAGGTAGTATGTATAGTTGCAGTTTACCTACATGGCAGCTTTTGTTTACTGTTTAGGTGAAAAATTGTTGGGCTACTTATTGTGTTCTTGGCAAGTACGATTTGGGAATAGGACTTTGGGTACGTCTTGAAATGGGGAGCTTCATTGGACTACTTCTTACAGGATCTGGAGCATTATTTCTATTGATATGGGTGGTGAGAAATGGGGAAATGTAGAGCCACCTTGCATTGGAGAAGAAGATTTTTGTTTAAAGCTAGTATTGTTGGGAAATAATCTTTTTGTACTCTGTATTAACATCCTTCTCACTCACGTAAATGTGATGGTTATAGAGGAGTATGGGTTTTAAGAGCCTTGGCAAAAATGTACACATCAAATGTTTCAATGATCTTGAGATGAACTCTCTTTACCCATCGTGTTACATGTCAAATAAAGGTAAGACTGTTTGTTCTTGGAGCACCTTGGATGATACAGAATAAAGAAGATACACCACCGGTTATCAAAAATATGTAAGATCAAAAGGATGATTCGATTAGATATGCAGAGGTTACTAACTTTGGTGCCTGTTTCTCAAAGGAAATCTACATTGAGAGCCTTGTCTGTCCCCTTTCACAATACCAATCAAAGATTAAGCAAGCAATGAAGGCTGCAGAAGCTCAGATGAATGACAATTGTGTAACTAATGAAATGTAAGTTTCCACTTTATACGTCTCGCAACTGCAGTTCAATTCTTCTTCTATTATCAAATATTGAGAAATACATTGTATGTTTAAGGGACATCTTACATCACGTCTGCATGAGATCTTCTCTGTCCGTTTTGTTTTTGCATATTCTGTGAAGCAACTTTAGCGAGAACATTTATTGGGTCATAGAGTTTGGTGTCTTGCAACACTCAAAAGTAAATAATGTTGGAAATTGATTCACTTTTCGAGCAACATTTTAAGGGAATGTGTCATACCTCTAGTTTTGAGGGATATGAAAATCATGACACGTGAATGCACCAATAACACTAGGCATAGCCATTGCTGGAATTATTGTTTGCTCTATAGGGTCTTGCTGGGATTATTGTTTGATCTGTAGGGTCTTCTTTGTCGAATTCATGAAATAAGAGTCAATTTCTGGTATAGTATCTAATTTTAGTGATTTTCCTTGTTGCCAATAGCTTGGTATTTTTCTCGTCAATATCTTTTCATCATTTTAGTCATTTGGTCTGTCAAATGCTGAAAGTTTTCTCAGTTTAGCGGTAACATCGACATCGACAAAATTGGTTGAAGGAGAAATCAATTAAGGAAATATGTGGATGCTATGAATTACGATCATGAGAGTAGAGTGTTGTTAACAGGGGTTCTTGGAGAAATAGATTTGGTATGACGCTTTGTTTAATAAGGTCCTCTCTACTATAGAAAACATGAAAGTGAATTTTTGTCATATGTGTTTTCAAAAATTCCTACTAGAATTTGTTGTTATCTTGTTCGTTAATAGAGTGGAAAAATATTATCTAAGTTGAAATTCTTAGAGAATCCTATTCATTCTGGTTGATCTTCAAAATATTGAAACTTCACAAAGAACTAGGTGCAATGGTTATGTATCACCGAGTGAGATAAAAAGCCTTGTCTTATGTTGTTTCAAGTGAAACTCTATTTGACTCAGGAATCAAGTTAATGTCGCAAGGCACATACATACATAGAAAAACAATGTCATCAGTCTAACTTGTAGTATTTACTCTATGTTGTCATTAATTTGGCCAAGAACATGTAGTATTTACTTAATGATGTTGCTTTTGACTAGTTTATTCTTTATTGATATTGAAACAATCATAACATCACTCGAAATTGAAGTATCTGTAATCTTTGAGAACAATAATTTCTAAGGGTAAATGGGAAAGATTATTAATTTTTGCCTTGAACTTCTAAAATGGTTCATTCTATATGTCATGTTTTGTATGAGCCCCTTAAAAACAGTAACTAAAAAGGTAACTAGACTAAAATATCCTTATTTTGATCTTAATTTAATACCACTACTCTTTTTTCACGATAATACTTTCAAGTGTATTTCCTAAAAGAGTTGACGGTCAAAATCACACAAAGTATTTTAGTCTTTTTGAGTTCCGTATGAGTAATTAATGTAAGGGGTAAAATATTAAAAGAAAAATTGTCTTTTCTTGATATATTAAAAGTAACAAGTAAAAGTAGAAAACTATTTTTCGAACAGTGGACAAGTAAAAGTGAATCGAGAGAGTATTTCTTTTTCTAAAGAAAATAATACTTGAGATACTTTAAGATTTAGTGAGTATTATTGGAGGATCAAATATGAAACAGTCCACAACAAGTTTAGTTCAATTTTTGAGGAAATTCACTGAAAAGGTAAAAGCGCGTATAAAACCTAAAAATTTTCCACAATTACACAACAAGTCAATGAAACTTCTTCTTCAAAAGCTCAAAGTTCTGCAATGAAAATGGAATCGGAGGGAAATGAAAACATCCATCAAACCCAAAAGTGAGCAAACCTGCTAACAACCATTCTCTATTTTCATCAATTTCAGTGCAAGACTTCTAGTAGCTAAATGGCATCTGAAGCCTCCCATCAACCCCCAAATGGGAGCAAACTCACAAACTTTGCTGAATTTTCATCAACTTCAATCGAAGATTCAATCTTGACAATCCCTATTCTGCCAACAGAACTCATCACTGAAATCCTCTCTAGGCTTCCGGTGAAATCTCTCTTGCAATTCATGTCTGTTTCAAAATCTTGGCTTTCTTTAATCTCTAGCCCGGAATTTATCAAGGCTCATCTTAGGGTGTCTGCTGATAACAAGGAGAGTGCTCAGCATCGACTTATGATTAAATTGGATCGGGCTAATAACAATCTTAAGCACTGTTCGTTTAGTTCTTTACTTGGTAATAATGAATCTATTATCGAGACAAATCACTTGGATTGTCCCATGGAAAACTCTGGTGTATCTTTCTGCATTGTGGGATCAGTCAATGGATTGGTCTGTCTTGCCGGTGGGACAGGAGACTTGTTTTTATGGAATCCAACGATCAAACGGTACAAGAGATTGTCTCCTTCTATATGTACATTGACAAGTAATACCAATTTCATATATGGTTTTGGATATGACAAGTTCCATGATGATTATAAGGTAGTGTGTATTGTTGCAATCTACCAACATGACAGTTATTCTACTGTTGAGGTCAAAATATATAGTTTAAAGAGTGATTCTTGGAGAAATATGGATGATTTGGGGGATAGGATGCGCTCTGTGAGTTCCGGTACATTTTGCAATGGGAAGCTTTATTGGACTACTTCTTATGGTCTTGGCAAGTGTAGACGTCGGGGAACCTGGGGCCTCGTTTCTATGGATATGGCTGATGAGAAATGGGGAAAGTTAGAGCCCCCTTGTTTTGGAGAAGAAGATTATGGTTTTAGGCTAGGAGTGTTGGGAAATAATCTTTCTGTCCTTAGTATCAACATCTGCCTCACTCACGTAAATATGTGGGTTATGGAGGAGTATGGGGTTAAAGAGTCTTGGACAAGAATGTATACCATCAAATGTCTCGATGATATTGAGAGGTATTTTCTTAACCCATCCTGTTACATGTCAAATAAAGGTGAGATCCTGATTGTTTATGGAGCACCTGGGATTTTACAGAATCAAGAGGATACACCATCAGTTATCAAAAAGATATACAATCCAAAGAAGGATTCTATTAGATATGCAGAGGTTACTGAATTTAGTCCGCGTGTCTCGAATGTAATCTACATTGAGAGTCTTGTCTGTCCCCTTTCACAAAACCAATAAGGATTAAGTGACAATAAAGGGTGCAGATGCTCAGATGAATGACAACTGCGTGACTAATGATTTGTAAGTTTTCTAACTAATGATTTGTAAGTTTTCACTTTATACATGTCTGGCATGTGGCAAGTGTGGTTCCAATCTTCTTCTATTGTCAATTATAGAAAAAATATGTTGCATATTTAGGGTTCTTTCAGAAACAACTTCTCTACCATCTCAAATTAGGGGTAAGGTTCACAGACACTCTACTTTCCGGATCCTACTTGTGGGAATATACTGTTATTGTTGTTACATTGCATGTTTCAAGGGACTTTGTCACACAAGGTCTGCTTGAGATCTTCTTTGCCCTCTTTCTTTTTGCTTATTCTATGGAACATGTTTTTTTTAGATTAGGTTGTAAAGTTTGGCGTCTTCAAAACTCTAAAACTAAATAATGTTAGAAATTGCTTCTCTTTTCCAGCAGCGTCTTGAGGGAATGAGACATACCTTTAGTGTGAGGGACATGTAAATCATGCCAAGTAGATGCTCCAATAACACTAGGCATAGCCCTTGCCAGGATTATTGTTTGATTTAGGATCTTCATTACTAATGCTCTCTAAAGTACCATTAATAAGGATTATGAATCATGGAATAAGAGTCAATGTCTGTTTTAGTATCTAACTTTAGTGATTTTTCGTGTTGCTTATAGCTTGGTTTTTCATCATTCTAGTTATTTGGCCTGTCAAAGGCTGAGAGTTCTTTCATTTTAGCAGTAACTCGATCTGCAAACTTGGTTTGAAGGAAAAAGCAATTGAGGAAATATTTGGATGCTATGAATTATGGTCATGAGACTAGAGTGTGTGGTTATCAGTAAAATAAGGACTATGCTAGAAGTACATGATAGTGAAAATATTTGTCATCTCTGTTATTTCTAACAAAAAGGTTATAATTTATGCAAAAACAATGTCATTGGTCTGAATTTAAGATAAGGTGAAACAAGGTAAATTTAACTGTAAAATTTAGTGCAATGTTATGAAGGTTAAAAAAGAAATGACAAAATAATTGCATCTGCAAATTCTTGTAATTGTATTCTGGAATTTTCACAGTTCACTCATGTCTTTTTCATAACCATGATGTCCAGGCTTGTTTGTGCAAACCTAGACTAATTTCATGGGTTATCTGCCACCTCCCACAGTCTTACTAGTAATAGATTTCATAACCGTGATGTCCAGGCTTGCTTGTGCAAACCTAGACTAATTTCATGGGTTATCTGCCACCTCCCACAGTCCCACTAGTAATGGATATCAGATAATTCTATCCACCAAGGCTAGACATTAAGATTGATGGGAAGAAATCACCTAGTGTCGTTGTCTCTACTGGGATTTGAACCCGAGACCTCATGATTCTCGCCAACTTCATTGACCACTAGGTCCTGCCCTTGGGTGTAGTAGATGATGGATTTAGCATTTACATCTTCTACAGTCTCAGTCAATATAATCAGGTTTGGAATATAACATATCCTTCATATTTGTTCAGTTTTTCTCACTCATATCAAAACTAAAAGAAGACTTCAACTAACAAATTCAGAAGAATTTGTTAGATTATAGTTTGAGCTGGTGACTGTTGAGTAAAATTTTCTTCAACTTGTTTATTTTGTGATGATATTTTAGTGGTACAATTTATGTATAATGGTTTCTTGTTCTCTTTTATGGTTGGCGCTCTTATTGTGCTGGTTATAAGCTATCAAAATGCACATTGGTAGAGATGTATAAAGAAGGATAGATAGTAGTGTGTCGCATTTATACATAGGTGAGTTCACAAGCCTTCTCAAACTATTAAGTTTTTGAACTAGTTAATAAAAGAAGCAGAACTTAAAGGCATTTCTCTGAATTTCCAGTTTTGGTTACTGTCCTATTAAATTCATGGAGAAGTCTTCCTTAGCAAAGCAAATGTCTTTGCAGAAAGAAAAGAGTTAAGACTGCTTAGACAAAGGGACACTTCTGCCATTTTGATCAGTTGGGGTGGGGCTCGGGGGATCTAAAATACTGCACATATTGTGGGGCTTGCAGAAATATAATTAGTTCTTTGATACTGAAGTTCATGCATTAGGATAAAGTTATTTGTCTTAAGCTCCTTAATTCTTTTCCCGTCTTCTGTATTTTTGGTTACTCTTTTATTTATATTTATCCTTATTATTTTGTTTTTTGTATGTGAGGATGCTTCCTGAATTGGCTATTTTTACGTTGGTTGTCAACCTACCACAACCTTCTCCTTTATTTGGACTTAGGATTGGAGATATGAGCAAGCTCACCGCAGGCAAAGAGTTATAAGAGATCTAATGAGAGATACTTATTAGTTGAGAATATGTTATAGTCATGTTAGCACTTTTACTTTGCATCTTTATACTTTTCTAGGAGTTGGATTCCACGGGGTATGTTGTTGTTACTTCAATTACAAATGTTTTCCAAGTTGAAGTACTTCCTTTCTTACATGAATTGACTATAGCTTTTTAGCATAATTTTCAGTCCCTGTAAGTTAATGTTGATGCTTAGGAAGTAAAGTTACTTTATAACATTAACATGCAGAACTGTTCAATTTTCGATGATGACAGGTGCTTCCTTCGAAGGCCAAGTATTCCAAAGGTGATCCATATCTACAAAGATCAGGACAGACTAGTTGATAGCGTAGCAGCAATGACCACCACCACTGAAAGAAGCTTCTCTCTAAAGCTTTGCTTTGTAGGGCCATTAGGAGGGTTAATGCACTGACATCAGCCCTACTTAACTGTGTAATATTAGCAAAAATGGTAGCATAGCTACAAATGGGTAACTCATTATCCATTTTTGGCAGCATAATATGTTGGATGTCAAATCAGTAAGAGTACTGCTCATATGTATTTTGTTCTATATTTCGAATATTATGTGTCAAAACTTTTAGGTGTAACGGCTGTGTTTCACCAAGGGAAAATTGAAAACTATCCTTTGATGCATTTCAAGTGTCACTTTACTTGTCATGCTTTCTATTGCGATATTCTGATAATTTGAACTGTAGCCCAGAAACGGAATCAGGAAAAAGTATCTAATCATGGATGGCGGCTCAAGGTAGCTAATCTTGGGTGGGTCACTGAGTTTGCTCATTTGACCTAGCTAATTTCAGCTCAATCCGTCTACTTGATACCTCTATTTACATGCACTGTGATATGGGGAAGTGATTTGTTGCTTCATCAATTTTAATATTGTACATTTTTTTATGTAATTAACTTGGTCGTGCTCTTCCTAGATTTGACGTTTTCTTGTATTTTGGGATTTGTTTTGTTCACATGAATGCAGTTTAAGTTATGAGCATAGCGTACTAATGTTTTTGGCTTGGAGAATTACATGTTTGAAGGTAGGAATACATAAAGTTTCCTTAAACATCTAATTATATTGTAATTACTAGATAGATTGTTTGCGCCTAATTAGTTCACATCTTATTGAATTTGTAGTTTAGTTGTTAAAAGATATTCAAATCATGTCTTGATTGTCCAAGCCTCACTTTTTTTTAATGATAAAGATGATAATTAGTACATGTGATAATGACTAAGCAAGAATTAACATCATATTCTAATGACTCACAACCATCATTGCTTAATGGTTGCCCTTTCTCCATAATCTTTTTTGCCTTACAACTTTACATATTACAATGTATAGACAACGTATATCTGAGGGCATTAAGGAAGAATATCCTGGAGGGCAATCCGTGAAGGGAATCCAATAGTGAAAATCTAACTAATGACTGGTCAGGAAATGTTAGTATCCTTTGTGCATCGGTCGATTCGATTCCGTTCTTTCAATTATTGATTCGATTTATCAATTTTAAAATATGCTAAATTAATAAGTTTTTTAATGACTCGATTTTTGATTTATACAATTAAAAAATACTTATAAAATAAATATATAACTTTTCCAGTATTTTGACGCGACCGGACAATAATATAATATTATAAAATACTCATAAAATAGAAACAACAGTAACTAACATGAAAAGAGTTATACATATGCAACACAAATAAAATAGTTTGTTTTTGTGAACTCAAAGTTACGTGAATTGAAAGCTACAGGGCAACGACAATAGCTAGTCAAGCAACAATATTAATATTTAATCTTTTGTAAGGATAAAGTAAGAAAATTATTATAATTTTAATGAGTTATCGACTTACCCAACAATTTAATTTATATAAAGAAAATCAAAATCTAACTGATAATCTGATCATTCTATTTATAAAATCATTAAAAAAAATTTAACCCAATAATCATAGACCAAGAGCTTTTTTTAATTCAATTTATTGATCTGGCTCGATTTTTATAAATCTCTACTATCCTGTACAGTCTTATAAAATGAGATTTGAAAAAAAAAAAAAAGTAAACACAAAATCTAACTTTTACATTAAAAATAAAATATCTATTTTTAGTAGATTATTGACAAAATCTTTTTTTTTCAAATAGAAATAATAAATAATAATAATAAAACAACATAAAGTAGCATAAGAACACAGAAAAAAAGACAAGAAGAATACTTACGTAGTTGGTTTGACAAAATGAATGTTGGTGTCGCTGCTAAAAACACACAACCCGACCAAGTTTCGTGGATGGATATTTGCCAATCAATAAAAGCCACTATTTATCTTCATCATACTTCCTCCGTCTCATATTATAAGGATATCTTATAATAAATATTTATCCTATATTATAAGATCAATTACTAAATTATGATAAAATTAATTATTTTTTTCCATTTTACCTTCACCATTAATTAGTGTATTAATAATTTTTTCTAACTTAATTTAATGTGCATTGATATAAATAAAGGATAAAATGGTAAAATCTACTACTAATGTATTAATGATTTCTTAATTATCGTGTAAAATGAAAAGTGTCATTATAATATAGGACGAAGGGAGTACTAAAATGTTGATGAGGAATTAATCAAATACTCCCTCGGTCCACCTCTACTTAGCCCCTATACTATTATGGGATGTCCAATAATACTTGTCCATTTTATAAAATTAAGAAATTTTACACTTAATTCCTAATTTATCCTTATGATTAATTATAGTTATTTCCCCATTATATTTTTCAAGGCATAGTATTTATTATATTTAAAGGGTACTTTGGTAAAATTACCCCATCATTTACTACTTCTTAATTCATGTGTCAATTCAACAGGAGCCAAGTAAAGTTGGACGAAGGGAGTATTTGCATGGATCTTTTTTAGTGATTACAAGATAATCCAACATTTAAGAATAGTTTAATAGTTGGTTATGATTATGCAATTCGATATTTAGGAATAATTTAGTAATTGGTTAGAATTATGTAAGTATTAATAATATAAAAAGTTTTGATTATGGATGAATTGTTGAAATATACTACCCCCTCCGTCCTATTTTATGTGATCTAAAATTATTCTTAGATGTTTGTGCGGCTGAGAATCATTTCATTAAAGGTAAAAAGAGAATTTTAAAAGTAAATTATTTCCAATTTTAGTAAGGCGACATTTTTTTTGAGATGGATCAAAAAGGAAAGAGAGCCACATGGGACAGATGGAGTATTAATCATTTGGTAGATGATAGTAGGGGCGGAGCTACATAATATTTAGGGGGTTCATCCAAACTTCCTTCGGTGGATGTTGAACCCTTTTCAACTGGTTCGTGTGTCTACTTTTTTAGATTTTAACTCTCGTAGTAAACATTCTGACTCCACCATTAAATGATAGTAATATATTTTAATAACTGATAAAGACTTTTTTTTTTCATTTGTTATAATAAAGTTTTTATTTAAATAGATCATTATGTTCATATATGAGTCCATTATTTATATGATTGAGAGTTTTATGTGTGAAGTTATTTAACTTATACATAAAATTAAATATAATTTGATCTAATTATAGAAATGGTATAATTTCATCTTTTTGTGCTAAAATATTTTATATATATTGAACGAATCAAGTAAAAATATTCATTTATGTTAAATAATATTCAATATTTTTTAAAAATAATTCAAGAAAATGTACCTCAAAATTCAATACATGATAGAATGATACATTAAAGAAATGCAGTCCTAATTCGAATGCAAGATTTACGAGGAAGGATTGAGTGGTCCATGTGACAAACACCAAAGTCTATGATAAAAGTTGATTTATCGCCAAATAAAATAAAATGGTGCAATAATAAAGTTTTTTTTTAAAAAAAAAAATCTTGAATTTGATTTTTGAATATAAAAAATACGTTTTTCTTCGAATGAGACTGCACACCATATGAATTCGAGTTAGTCAATTCTAATAAAAGTTAATTATTTTCTTTTGTATAGAGTTAATTTAGAGTTTAGACAATCAAGACCAAATTTCATTTACTCTATATTCAACAATAGTTATTCATTATTAACTTGACATAAAAATTAAGAAGTAGCAAATAATAGAAATGATTTTATCAAATTATCTTTATTAAATATAAATTATTTAAATGTTAAAAATAAAATAAATATAAAATAATAAATTATGTATTAATTTTATAAGTTATAACTTATAAAATTAGTATGTTGTTGTTTTTATTAATTTTATAAGTTAGATAATTATTATTAAATATTTTAAAAATAATATAGCGAGCAAATAAAAATGGACCGAAGGAATAAATAAAAAAGGAGAAAGTATAGAAATGAGATGGTCGTAATCTCGATTAAACGATGGCCAATTTTCGATTGTGTCATATTGGTGTGCGTACACCATTTTTAATAAAGAGTATTTAGAGCTATTTCAATTCTTCTTCTTTTTTCAAAATAGAGTAAATGTGAATTATTTGGAGCGAATTATAATATTAAAAAATTTAAAATATTAAAATGATTTCATATTTAAGATTTAGGAATATTTAGAGGAGATTTTGAATTGATCGAAACTGAATAATCTATGTATATATATAAGTTGTATCATATTATATTGTCAATATATACTTTCGACTATTTATACATCATAATCATATATAGTTTAGCTTATATTTTTATAATTTCTATTTTTTCATAAAAGGAAGCCAAAATACAATTACTTCCTTCGATCATTTTTACTTGTTCATTATACTAAAAATAAGTGTTCAATAATATTTGTTCATTAAGAGATATTAAGTTTCTAATTTACCTTATTACTAATTATGATTATTTTTCTTATATTTTTCAAGTTATTATATTTAAAGAATAATTTAATAAATTATTCTTATTACTCTTTAATCTTCATGTTAGTGGACGGAAAAGCATATTGCTTCTTTAAGTTTCTTTCGCTTTTGGTGTGAAACGAAACTCAAAACTCAAAAGTTTGGTGGTGGGGGCAGTGGTACTGATTTTCAAGGTACTCCCTCTTAACGTTAATAATTTTATATCTAGTTTCTAATTTTACTTTATTATTAATTATAATTATTTTTTTATTATATTTTTTTAAATATTTTATTTATTATATTTAAAAAATAATTTAATAAAATTATCTTATTATTTACTATTTTTTAATTCCTGTATCTATGAGCCAAGTAGGAGTAATAGATAAGACTTGGAGAAACATTCTCCACTTGGATTTTGTGAGAACATTGTGTTGCCACTGTGGCAGGCAAAAATATCAGAAAAAAACAACTTATCTTTTGTTATGTGTCCATCTTTTTTTGTGTGTGTGTTTTGTGGTGGCCACTTTATTGGATTTTTTCTCAAAAAAATTTACATCTTCACGTAACTTAATACTGTGTTTATTGTTATTATTTCATTGCACCGCATGAAAAAGCTAATTTGGAACCTTCTTATGGAGGTTAATTAATAAAAAGATTCCATTTTTCTGTATTTTTGGAAATGCAACGACAACAATAAAATATTTAATGAAATTTCATAAATGAAATTTAGGAAAAATATAATATACGCAGACCTTATCACTATCTCATAAAAATAGAAGGTATTTTTGAAAATGCATGTTCCATTTTTGTTTGATTTTTTAGTGTGCGTGAGATTTTAAAATTTTATTTTTAAATATTTATTTCATTTCATAGAAATGACCTTTTTATCTTTATTGATATGGTAAGGCTCTATCTTCTCCAATCATTCATTTTGTGTGGTTATATTGAATATTCTTTTTTTAAGTTTTCAAAAATTGATTTTGGGAGAGTCATTTGTAGAATTTCAAAATTTTTTCACAAATTTAAATATCAAAAATCATAATTTTAGAAACTCGAATTTGTATGTTTCAACTTCAAAATATATGACCAAATGAAAGCTTAGTTTTTTCATTTAAAAGGTGGAAGGTTCTCAATGTTTTAACTCATTGTAGGTGTGAAATGATGTGAAACCTAATATTTTGTTGAAATTCTAGTGAATTTTTTAATATATGTATGTCCACATGGAAAATACTCAAGTGTCCTGTCATGTTTATCAAGATGTTATGTCTAAGAAATTTACTTATTTTCCATTTGCCAATATGCAACACTTTGTTTTTTTTGGATGGTAGTTTGTGTTTGTGCATAATTTTAGTGGTGCTTTTCAATTCAATAACATTCTGATATGTGTCTTTGGTGTGACAGGTTCTTTGTTTAAAAAAGAAAAGAAGATAGTTTGGTGAAGTATATATAAATATATAAGCATTTAGTGTTGGAAGATATAAAAGAATTAGTGGAAGGGCGGTGGTGTCAGTGGACAGCAAGTGGGATTGCTTCTGATTTTCAAGCATTTAACACATACAGAACAAGCAAAGAAATCAATAACTTTTCTTGTTGGAAGACTTCATTTGTTTGCTGAATTAGTGGGAAAACCTCCAAATTCGTCTCTGAAGATGAAGTTTATGAAGCTTGGATCTAAGCCTGATCGGTTTCAGGCTGAAGGAGATAGTATCAGGTGAATGCTATTGAGTTTTGTTTCTTCTGCATATATTTGATGTGTGTTACTCGAGTCGAGAATTATGAGGGTAGGGTAAGGTCTGCTTTGTTGTTGTTATTTCTTGTTTCCAAATGAGTCTCCACGTGGTAAGAGTAAGGTCTGCTGCGTTTGTTGTTGTTATTTCTTATTTCCACATGAGTTTAAGTTTTATCCACTAACAGGGTGGAAGTATTTATAAATTAGGTCATTTGTAATGTCTAGCGGATTAGTATGTCTTTATCTTATGTTGTTTTTTTTCCGGTCTTATATTTGTTATATTTGTTGTATTACTGTTGTATTTATATATTACCATTTGTTTTTCGTCTAGTCAGTTTTCTTTTTCATATTTATATCTTCTGCTTTTGGGGCTTAATTTTTTTTTTATATTTATATCTTCTGCTTTTGGGGCTTAATTTTTTTTAGCCGAGGGTATTCCGGAAACAATCACTCTATCTCTATGAGGTAGTGATACATTTTATCCCCCATACCCCACTTGTAAAATTTTACTGGGTATGTTGTTGTTGTCGTCGTCGTCATTTGTGAGGTAGTTACAAGTGAATTTCTATGGTAGGTATTAATAGGTAACATGGTAAAATACTAAATATGACAGGTTAAAATTTACTAGTCTTTATAGTGCTATGGTTTTAGTTTTTCCTCTCATGTTACAGACACAGAAAGAACATCATGCTAGTAGAGTTTTTCTTGTTTGATGAAAAATGCTTTTGCGTTATCGTTGTTTGAATCAATCTTCACTGTTAGGTTAAGTAAGCAATTGAAGTTCTGAGTTTGGTTGGTTTGGCAGGTGGTGTTTGAAGATGAATGAGAGTAGGAAAAAAAAGACTTATAACATTCATATATTTTGGATAGCTCCTTTGTTAGTAAACCTCCATTTTTCAGTCCGCGCATATCAACTTATAGCATTAGTTGTTTCAAATTTTGGCTTGTCGTTGTTCTTCTACATTTCACTTATGAACTTTATATTCAGGTATGTAGCAGCTGAATTGGCAACTGACATGGTCATCAACGTTGGAGATGTGAAATTTTACCTCCACAAGGTATGTAACGTTTCCCATTCGATGTTTGTCAACCGTTTTCTGCATGAGAAATAGCAAATGTACTAATAGAAGTAACTGTTCTTCAGTTCCCCCTTCTTTTGAAGAGTTATCGCTTGCAGAAACTGGTTGCTTGTACGAACGAGGAAAATAGTGATGAAATCTCCGTCCATGATATACCTGGTGGACCTGCTGCTTTTGAAGTATGCGCAAAGTTCTGTTATAATATGACAGTAACTTTGAATGCATATAATGTCGTTGCAGTTCGTTGTGCAGCAGAGTACTTGGAAATGTATGAGTCAGTTGAGGAGGGAAATCTTATCTACAAGATTGAAGTTTTTCTTTCGTCTAGCATCTTCACGAACTGGAAAGACTCCATCATTGTTCTTCAGACCACAAAAGCTTTTCTTCCCTGGTCCGAGGAGTTAAAAATCGTTAGTCATTGCCTGGAATCTGTAGCTTCTAAAGCTTCTGTGGACACCTCAAAGGTGGACTGGTCTTACACTTACAACCATAAAAAACTCCTATCTGAAAATGGAAGTGATCTGCACTGTAAAAAAAACACGGTTGTTCCGAGAGACTGGTGGGTTGAGGACCTTTGTGAGCTTCATATTGATTTATATAAACGAGTCATAGCAACAATTGAAACGAAAGGAAGGATTTCTTCCGAAGCAATAGGTGAAGCATTGAAAGCATATGCTAACAGGAGGCTCCCGGGATTCAGCAAGGGTAGTATACAAGAAAGTGATCCTGAAAAATATCGGTACTTGGTTGATACGATTACTTGGTTGTTGCCTAAAGAGAAGAACAGTGTTTCCTGCAGTTTCTTGATCAAATTGCTTCAAACATCGATTGCATTTGAATGTGGACAAACAGTGAGAAATGAACTAAAGAGGAGGATTGGTCTGCATATGGAAGATGCAACAGTAGGTGACTTACTAATTCGAGCTCCAGATAGTGAAACTATTATGTTCGATATTGACCTAGTACACGACCTCGTAGAGAATTTCATGCTGCATCAAAAGAGTAGTCAGATTGATAGTTCTGCAGATAATAATAGATTCCAGGATATATGCCCCGCGTTTGCATCAGATAATTCCGAAGTAAAGGTGGCTAGGGTAATTGATGGATACCTTGCTGAAGTTGCTAGAGATCCAAATCTACCACTCTCGAAATTTATCAATCTTGGAGAACTAGTCTCTGGCTTCTCTAGACCTTCCCATGATGGAATTTATCGTGCTATTGACATGTATCTTAAGGTATCCTTTTACACTTCTCTCGTTTGAGTTGCAGTATGTGTTGTGTAAAGGTCGAGAGCTTCTCTTGAGAGAAATTTCTCGTCAAGGATTATGAAATGATCATTATTTTGTTTTGGCAGGAACATCCTGATATAACCAAAAGCGAGAGAAAAAGAATTTGTAGGGTAATGGACTGCAGGAAGCTATCAGCCGAGGCCTGCATGCATGCTGTGCAGAATGAGCGCCTTCCTTTACGAGTAGTTGTACAAGTTCTGTTCTTTGAGCAACTCCGAGCCACAACATCATCCGGTGGTGGTAGCATTCCTGACCTGACTAGATCGGTTAAGTCTTTGATCCCGGTGGGATCTCAGGTGTGTTCTGCATCTGCTACATCCAACACTGAGGACAATTCGGATGCTGTGCTCACAGTCAAGGAACTTAAAGCTCTGAAAGGTGAGCTTGCTACTCTAAGATTGAGCAACAGAGAAGATAACAATTGTAGTAACTCGAATGACACGAAAACAAATGCTGAAAAGGTTGACGGTAGGAAAATGAAGGTTTCAATCGTGTCGAAAAGAATGTTCACAAAGCTATGGTCAAATAAAGATAGACAAAGTGAGAATAGCAGTTCAGATACATCAGAAAGCCCATCATCTTCTAATGCAGGTGAAACAAAGTCTACTTCATGTAGAAGTGGGAGGTCTTAGTATTAGCTGAAATTACCGACCTTAGACCGATGCCTGGTATTTAAGGGGAGAAGGGTAAAGGGACGTGCCCACTTGAGCCGTGTGCTTGCTTGCTGGCCCTCGGAGATTTCTCGATTATAAAGAAATAAAACATAGCTGCAGAGTGAACATAGTTTCCCTCATCATATCAACTGTTACAGTCCCTGTTGACTCTAGGCTTAGAAGAACTAAATCATGTCACTAATTATTTCCAATGTGTATTTTATAATGCACTTACAGAAAGTATAGATTAGAGCTATGGAAAGTCTTTGTAGAAGGAAACAAAGTTCTATGGTAGCTTTCAAATTCTTTCCCTAAAATTTTTCTTCTATGCTAATAAGTAGCTCCTCTACAATTGTATCATATTCTTGAGAATAAAAATGTCTACTATTCTCTCTTCAACTCTTTCTATTATTTGTTAACAGTTATGATTGAAAACTTTCGTGGCAACTGTTTGAAAGTTTATTACTACGACAATAATATACCCAGTGGAATCCTACAAGTGGGGTCTGGAGGAGGGTATAAATGTATACAGATGTTACCACTATTTCATGAAAGTTTATTACTAATTAAAAAAAAATGTGTCAAGCTTGTATTTTTCCTTCTGAGTCATATTCCAAAAGTATGAAGATCTGGAGGACTTTGTACCATTCATTTCGATGTGCAACCGTTTAGGGACCTGTAACAACTCCAACTTAACAATAGAAACATTCAAATACTATAATCATTAATCTGGCCCTATTGCTTGTACTCGGCCCAATAGCTCTTTTTAGTCTAACAATTACTTGTCTGATCTTCGTATCCATATTGGATTGGACTTGGTTCATAACAGACTTGGATCACATTGTTTTGTTGTTTCCACTTTTGAGGCCATTTTCTTTTAAGAGGAATTTTAACATATAGCCACTAAAAAATATTTTAATTATGTTATATAGCTATAGTTTGGGTAATTACATTTCGTAACTATAGTTATAACAATATTTGTATAATCCGTGCAATATTTATATATATTTGTATAATTCGCTATACAATTCGCAATTTTTGTATCGCGTTGCACAACATTTGTATAATTCGCAATGTTTGTATATTTCGCTATACAATTTGATTCGCGCACAATCTTTGTACAATCGTGCACAATCTTTGTCAAAATCGCACGAATTATACAAAACTCAAACTATAATTATAGCTAGATATTTGTCGCGAGCAGTAACTAATTCAAACTATAACTATGTTAGCTAATTAACTAGTATAGATTTACTTATTCGCGTAAATTTTTCCCGCCTTTTAACAATTATATTCTCCCAAATAGTTTTACCTAATGCTTTATTGTTGGATATTTATTTTGGACGAATCGTCTATTTGGACTAAACTTGACCCGTAAGGAGGAAAAGATAAAGAAGCCTTCAAGTTACCATATCTCTTCTAGTTCTTTACTGTTATGAAAAAATTACAGTCAAAGATAAAATTTATTTGAATCTCAAAATTTGAAAACTGTCAGGTAAATTACGATCGGAGTAATATTACTCCCTCTGTTCATATTAAGTAATTATTATGAAATTTTTGATGTTTCAAAATAAGTAAATTGTTCAAAAGAAATTTGTTAGAATTTGTTTTCCAATTTTACCCTTCCTTAATTAAGTTTCTAAGGTTGAGTTTTGTATGAGAAATAAATGATGCATTAAATGAGTGTGTGGAGTTTAAAAAGGGTAAAAATGAAAAAAATATGATTAAATTTTGTCTTTATTTTTTTTTCTTAATATATGTGAAATAACTCAATAATTCGCTTAATATGAAACAGAGAGAGTATTGTAATAAACAATTGAAAAGTTGGATTTTTCCATCTTATTCTTATTCCATTATTACACAACTCACCCACCTTATTAACTTCAACAACAAAATTCTAGTTTTCAATCTTTTCTTGTCCTTCAATTGAGTGCTCCACAGTCTCTACGAATATTTCCATTTTTGCCCATCTTGACACCGACCCGGCCCAATTTAGTCATGGCATTAACAAATGCAGTTTCAAAGGCCTTAGAATTGCTGGCCCATAAATCCACAGTACTTTTGGACCTTTGGTCAGTAAATAATACTTGATCTGAGGTAAATAGTCCCATCCCTTTTTGTAAATTTTGGAAGTAGACATTGTCAAAGGCCCGTGGTGTCATTGGGTCCATGTTGATGGCTATTCTTGGGTCCACATTTTTGGGACACATTTGTTGTAATTGGGCTGCATAGGCCTTGTTTAAACTTGGGTCCACTGGGTTTGTAGGGCTAAAGTTGTAAATTCTGTTGGAGAATTTGTTGCAATGAGAAAATCCAAGAGTATGGGCAGCTACATAAATCATAAAAAAGTTTCCTATTAGCATAAGCAAACACATTTTATATTGAGGCAGAGTCAAAATTTCAATTTTAGGGGTTGACGACTTCAAAAAAGGTAAGTCAAGTGCAGTAAAATTGTCAATATGTGCAGAGTTCGAGAAGGACCGACCACAAGGATCTATCAGAAACTGTTTTCAAGCCTTGAGCCCGTAACCTCCTGGTTGACGGCTTCAAATACTAATAATTAGGTTCTAAATAAAATATGTGCACATACTTGTTACTTCCTCTGTCCCATTTTATGTGACACAATTTTCTTTTTGATCTATCTCGAAAAGAATGTCATCTCACTCTAATTGAAAACAATTTTACGTTTAAAATTTCACTTTTATCATTAATAAAATGATTCTCAACTACACAAATATCTAAGAATGATTTTATACCACAACTTTTAATTTTTTTTTCTCAAATATCATGCCAAGTCAAAGGGTGCCACATAAGATAGGACAAGAGTCATCAATTGCTTAAAACAATGACACCGTTTGGATAAAAGGTACTTCCTCCGTCCCATTTTATATGGTACCCTTTGACTTGATACGGTGTTTAAGAAAAAAAATAAGACTTTTGAAACTTGTGATCTAAAATGAGATATTTGTGTGGTTGAGAATCATTTCATTAAGGGTAAAAGGGGAATTTTAAGGTTAAATTGTTTCCAATTAGAGTAAGGTTACATTCTTTTTGAGACGGACCAAAAAGAAAAGAGTGTCACGTCAAATGGGACAAAGGGAGTACTAAATTTAATCGACTTCGACGTTAGGTTTCTATCTTCTTCCGTGATTTTATACAATGGTATTTCATTCAAATATGGTGCATAAAAAGAAACAAAGACTTTTATTAAAAGTACGTTTAGAACTGTAATTTTTTTTTTCCACATAAACATAGTATCATATTAAATTTCTAGTGGGTGAGTGGACCATATAATTTGGACGTATATATTTCATCTTGCACATGTTAAATTTACGTTTATTATTATATTTTGAAGTTGACTGTATGAGAAAGAGACTGGCTACGTGTGGAATAAATCATGTATTAATTGACACCATTGACTATAGTTGGCTCCTCTTTTATAGAAATGCCAAAAAATTGCTTGTCATAGTGGAGAATAATTGACCAATGACACATTTTGGAAGCAAGATGTTTAATTTTTAACAGCTGGTTTACATGATAATGATTGGATAATTTAAGAATATTATGAAATATCATATTTAGTGTTCTGCTTATGGGGCTCGATTATTAGATGAGGATTTTTCGAAAATAATCTCTCTATCTATGAGGTAGTGATAAGGTGTGCGTATATTTTATCCTCCCAAATCCCACTTGTGGGATTTCACTAGATATGTTATATACATGTATACATGTGTGACAAAACTTTTTTTTTTTAAAATCAGACTATCACATAAAATGAAACGAATGAAATATGAAAAGTATACCGGAGAGGGCGATCATGTCGATTTGATTTAGACCGTGAGAAGCAAACATTTTATTGAGTTGATCCAAATTGAAAGTAGGTTTAGGCAAGTTGCCCTCCACATTTGAAGATTTTGATGTGAGACCATCTAACCTTCCCAATTCCACTGCATACCTTGGTCCACCAGACTGCATAAATTATGAGTTTAATTAAGCTCCATGGAATATATTAAAACAATTATGTTTCAATTGGAACTAGGACTTACAATATTACACATAGTAAAAAATATAAATAAGAAATATTGGAAGTTTATTATATTTTCGACTAGCATTATAAAACTCAAACTCAGATTTCTGTGTTTGCAGTAAATTTTAAAGTGATAAAAAATAAATATATTGTAATCACAAATAAAATATATAAAGAATATATAATTTTATTGATAACTTGATACTTCTTAGATTTTTCCGTCATTTGTGACGAATTTCTCGAACTAGGATGATATGGACCTCCTTGCATGTGATTTATTTACAGAATATTCGAGATGCCTTAATATCTTTATATGAGAATAAACCAGGGTTTAGTGTAGAATAGCCTCCAAGAATCCTAACTGGAACTGAACACGTATCGTAGATGGTAGAGCCACACAAAATTTCAATGTCTGCAGTATGTTTCAACGACGATAATAAAAATAATAACTAACTGTTATCTCTCTCACACTTGAAAAAACTAATATTGTAAAAAAGAATCTTTAATCAAGCATTGTATACTGGGAAGAATTATAATGAGTTGTGATGAAATGATTCGAGATTCCTTCATGGGTTTAGATTCGAGCATTTGAAAGTGAAATTTGTTTTTATTTGAGGTACCGCACACAGAACTAAGTCATGCTATATACATACAAATTCAATTTAAATTTAGTTAAACTCAAATATAAAAGAAAATACTTAAAGAAAAGAATATTCAAAAAAACATATATAGTACGAACCAGTTGAATGACATCTCTGGTGGCTATGGCAAGAATGTCCGCACAAGATACTTTATTTTTACAGCTTGGTATTGCATCAACTGCTGCTTTTGCTTTGACAACTGTGTCAAATCCATCACCAGCCAATGAAAGATTATCTGGATGATCTTTTTCTGCTTTATTACCTGCCGTTGATGCTATTATCACAGATGCATCACAACCCTACATCGACATAAGTGAAATAATATATTACTTAGTCGATAAAAATTGTCCAAAATCATATAAGATGATCGGTACCCTCACACACCATTGACTGGAATGCGAGAATATCACATTTCTAGTGAAGAAATGGAGGGTTGATCGAGGCCTGATATATGCGGTGAAGCCACCTTATGTCGAGGAGTATCATATGACATTCCTTTGCTAGCTAGGAAATTATATTGTTTAGCTAGGTCCAAAATTAAGTTTTACGTATATGTATTATGTGTTGAGTCCTTTTATTATTTAATTACATGTGTTTACTTTCTTTTTATGTGGCAATATTCTTTAGTAAAATTAATTCTTGGTTTCGTCACTACCTAACATTATTGACAAGGAATTAATAATCTGTATTACGTTAACAAGATCAACAACATACCTAATGAAATCTCATAATTAAATGGAGTCTGAAATGTATGCAGACCTTATCACTATCTCATAAAAATAGAGGAGTTGTTTCCCTTGGCTAAATTGCATCAAATCTAAGTAAAAACAGAAGAAAATAGTATTTGTGTCAGGCTAAATACTTCATTACGAAAAATAAATTTTTGGACTTAATTTCGACCCAAAAAGTTAAATCATGAAAAATATCGATTCATTCTCCCTACTAATATGAGACATTTCAATGAAGATCTAAATTACGTACCTCAACAAAGCAATCATGAAAGAAGAGACGGAGAACAGCAGGAATTGTGACAAACGTTTGTTGGAATTTCTGATTAACGACATTACGCACAATGGATTCAACATTAGGACAAATTTGTGCATAATAATTGGTCTTGAGTTGAGCATCTACCAAATTTGGCATGAAAATACTAACACAACAAATTGACAAAAATGATATAATTATAAAAACTTGTGAATGAGCCATATTTCTGTATTAATCACAACAATATAAATACTGGTTTACAAATCTTGAACTTAAGACAAAGTTATATATAGAAGAAAGTTGGCCAAAGAATCTTCCTGACTACAAAAGTGGTTGAGCTTTCAATTATTGTTTAAAAGAAAGAAATACAAGTCAGTGTTTTCTTGTGAAAAAGATAGAAACTTGTGGATTGTTTATTAGCCGCCTTAATTTTTTTTAAAAATAATCTCTTAGTACAGTACCTTGATTATGTTAGCTGCATTCATGCGAAGATGATCAGATGAACACCATTTATTAAAAAATATTTTTGAATATATAAGTTAAATATAAAAATTTTAATATATATCAATTATTGAACGCCCTTGATACAAAAATCACTCACTCATATTCTAAAAGTATCAACACTGTTGACGAAAATATTGACTTCGACACTGGATTATGTGTTGCTCCCCAATTAGTTGCTATAAGTGCACATTAGGCTAAAATATGAATAGAATGTTAATCATGTCCAATAAATAAAAATTCAATATATGTTTTTAAGGCGGAATCTAAAATTGACATCACTTTTCACTTAGACATATCAAGTGAGATTTGTATATTTTAATTTGTGATAATTTTGACCCTCTTTGCAAAAGTTTTTACAAGTGATATCGAAAATAATTTTCAATAATTTTTTTTAAAAAAAAATAAGAGATAGAGATATAGTTTGAGAATACCATTGAAGGAATTTAAGTCTGGGAAAATGGTAGGAGGTAATGGATGAAAAAATGGGGAAAAAGAAGAGAAATATAAAATAGTATAAAATAGTCTAAATAAGCCTTCATGTGCTGATTTTGACTATATTATGTTCACCATGGTATGTTTGTGAAAAGTATATATAAAAAAAACTCTATTTTAATTATAAGTGTTTAAAATATATGAGTCTCACTTTAGATATTTTAATAAATATTGCTAAACTTTAGGAGTTATCGATGTGTTCCACCTATTATTAACTAGATAAGATTAGAGAATATCTACCATGATACATGATACTTGTTACTTGGCTAAAGTTATTCTTATTCTTATGGACCAAGTTTGGTTGTGTGGAGAAAATTCTGGCAAATTTTAGTTTGGTCGATTGTCTTAGAATTCATTTGGATTGGCTTAGAAAAAAATGATTTTGAAAACGTATTTTAAAAGTATTTTTTTAAAGTGTTGAAATTTATTTTGTATAAAAATTATTACGTATTTGTATAAAAATGTTTAAACTGAAAAAAAGTTATCAATGTATTTGGTACATAAATGTTATTAAACATCATTTTTTAATCAAAATATTTGAAATATTCTTAAATTGTTACACATTATAAAATGCTAATCATTACTCAAAGTTTTTATTTTTGAATTAAATTAAATTATAATTAATTTATTTTAATTCAACTTCAATTTAAATTGATTATATAAGTTACTTTTAATTTTTAAAAAATATAATTTTGATAAAACTCATAAAATATTTGAAATGTTTTTGTAATTATATTTATAATAAGTAATGTTATATTTCTTTTTTTTTTATCATAAATAGTTTATAAAGAAAAAATAAAAGAAGGAGAAAATAATTGAGAAGAAAAAATATGCTACCAATGTTATTTTTATAACTCCAATTCAATTCTTAAACTCCCTAAACCACAAAATTTATAATCATTAGGCAAAGTAGGGCATATTTAATTTATCACTCAAATTACATTTTAAATATGGTAAGTACAAGATATATAATTGACATATTATAAAACATAAACATAGATAGATACCCAACAAAAGATTCCAAAATTATCAATTTTTTTGTCAAGTGGTAACTTGCAAGAGTTAGCATATGGCAGACACACCATGACATTTTCAAGATTAAATAAAAAATATTTGGCCTTGTTATATGAAAAGATCTTGGATTCTCTTTGTATTATTTGTGTCCTCCACCAGAATAATTGCTTGTTGCTAGGTATAGAGGAACAAATGTTAGGTCAATGATTCCTCAACTTAGATCTTGTATACTATATTATTAGAGAAATTTCAGAATCATTGATTGTTTAGGTCTAATTATCACACATAACAATAGTTTCCGTAATAGTTTAACTATACTCTTCGTTATACTATCGATTCAAATATACCCCTTCTGTTATATTTTTGGGTCAAATATACCCCTCTTATTATACTTCAGCATAAATTTACCCTTTATTTTAATAAATGATCAAATGATAGACTCTTTTCTTCTTCTTTTGGATATCTTATTTTTTCTTTTAATGTTACTTAAATATTGACGAGTTTAAATTGTAGAGTGTGAATTGGAGTATTTTATACAATGTAAATGAATAAATAAATACTTTTTTTTGGTAAAAGGATAAATAAATACTTACATATTGATGAGTTTGGTTAAAAAAATAAATAGACAAGTTATTCTTTTGGTTTAATGAATATAATATTATGAATTTTTCTATTAAAAAATATCAATTTTAAAGGTATTTGTGTAAAAAAAAGAATAAGAGGAACAACAAATAAAATGTGAAACGAAAGTTAGTTGTTTTGTTTTCAAAAGATAGTTTAAAGTAAATTTTTAAAGAAAATTAAGAATGAAAAAGTAAAATTTTCATTCACACTAAAAGTTTTTATAAACCGAAAAGTCATAGAAAAGAATTAGTTTAATCAATAGTTTTATCTTTACATATGATTTTTTTACCAATTGTTAAAATTAAGAGTATATTTATGCAAAAATATAATGAGAGGGGTATATTTGGTCCAAATCTATAATTGGAGGGATATATTTAAACCGAAAATATAACGAAGCGCATATTTAAACTATTTTTAATAATACAAAAGTATATCTGACCCTTCTCCATAAATATCATATTTATTCGCTCAATATAATTATATCAACATATACCATCACTGAATAACTTTAATTGTTCATCTTCGATCTTGAAATTTTCTTCCAAAAAGCCACCTCCAATGTACACCAAAAAAAATAATCCCAAATTTGAATTCAAAACATCATCTAACATTAAAAAATAATAACAATTTTGGGGGCAAACTCCAATTTAAATTTAAGCTTCACAACTAATTAAGTTTCCTCTCATGTATTAAAGAAAGAATTCAAAATATGAGGATTAAAACACTTGATTCTAACTAGCAATTTTGGTAAAAATTCTTTAGACACTTTAAAATTCATATATTCGAAAGCTACATAAAAAAATATTAGAAATTAATATAGCTAATAAATCAAAAAATTAAAATCTTTTGAGAAAAGTACATAAAGAATAAAATATCTGATTACTAAATGTTAAATAGTAATATTCCCCTATATAAATTAGATGGATGAGTATGAAATTGACAAATAAAAAATACAAAATTTATAAAAACTAGTTTTTTATTTGAATTGTAATTGATTATAGAAGAGCATTCCTCGTAAAAGACTTATTGTGTTTATTCGTAGGTGCCAAGTTTTTGTCCCACCCATGATTTTCTTCTTGTCTTGATACGGAAAAAAAAAGAGTGATTTTTGAATTTGTTGTATTCCTTTTGTCTTCCTCCTAAAAAACAGATAGAATGCAAAATTAATGTGCAATAATGCACAATTTTAATTTTTTTTTATGTATACAATTTTTTATTGTTTACATTTTCCATAGTTTTACGAAACCTTTCTGTGTTTTAGTTTAAAAGAATTAAAGTCTAAGTATGTAACTGTATTATAATAAAATTTGTGTAAAAAAATAATCAATCTTAATCGTAGTATATATATTTTGATATAGTGGGTATTATAATTTTATGTATTTTTCAATTCTTTTTTTTAAAACATAAATTCAAAAAAAATTCTAGCTTGATTTTGGTTTATTCTTGAATTCAAAAGGCTTGAGACTTTAGTTTGAATTTGATGGTCTTGATCTTGATTAGTATTTAAATTTAAAGATTTGAAGTTTGATTTTGAATCTTGGTCTTGATATTTCAAACTCATAGAGAAATACTTAAGTGTCTGAATGCTTGTAGAGAAATCTTTGATTTTTGTTGCACGAGCATATCTTTAGTTCCTATTAGAATTTTAGTGTCTTTTCTAAATAACAGATAATCTTATTTACAGTTGTATAATGAAAAAGTTGTGATGAGGATGCATTTTTTTTTCGTCAATTAGATTTAGGTGAGATGTTGATATTTGATGGATTTGAATATATTATATATAAACATGACATATTTTCATTGACATTTGATTTGGCTAGACATGTTATCTCAGGAGGAATGACAATGGAGCGAGGCAGGGTAGGTACAATGCGGGTTTAAAGCTATACGTAGTGGGGTGGTTTAAAGTTATGTGGGATAAAATGTCATTTGGCCTTAGCAAAGTGGATTCATCATTTGTAGTCCAAAATGATAAATTAGTCAAATAAATGCGGACTTTATTAAAATTCATATTTATTGGACTTAACTAATTAATATAAATATATTAACCAATAATACTTATTTAGACTAGTGTATTTTGAAATTCACATAACTCATTTTTTTTTTACAAATTTGAGTTTTATAAAAAATTTAGTTGTCCACGATGATATCTTTTAGTCCTATTCTTAAATTAAAATTGTGTATAACACATCAAAAATATTTATTAAATTTTGTAATTTTAGACAAGATTTACGAAGGAAGCTTCGAGCTCATATTGTTTTTGGGTTGAGAACGAAAATTGAACTCTATGAGATCGAATTTCAAGGAAGAAGCAAGAAGGAAAAGTCGTCATTCCTAAAAATGAGTGCCATTGTAAAAAGGGATATTAGTATCTACACCTTATTTCTTATTAAACGGACTACGACTAAAAATAAGATACACAAATTAAAATAAAAAAACAAAAAGCACCACATCTATTTCAATATAGATGAATATTTAACACCTTTTCATAGTCCAAAATGAGTGAATCTTTTAAAATCCAAAGATGAACTAATTATTACTTTTTTTTCAAAATTACTCATCTTTAATAAATTTTACAATTATTTAATATTTTTAGGAGTATAGTATTAAAGAGGGAATAATTTTTTTTTTTTGAGATGAAAGAGGAAATATTTTTCAAGACATAAGTCACGCTAATAGAAAAGGAATAATTTGATAAATTAATTTTTTTTAAGAATGTAAATCCATTTATTTTGGAGCGAATATAGTAATAAAGAGAGAAAATGTGCTCAAGTTAATTGTATATAATATACAGTTTAATTTAGGGAAAATAACACTTGTAATTTAAAAAGAAAAATTATTTACAAGCGGCTATCTCTTACTTTAATACATCATGTTTTTAGTTATTCTCATATGTTTAATACCATCAGAGTGTATAAATACATACATACATACATACATATACACACACACTCTGATGGTATAAAAAAAAGAAGGGAGGGTGCTTCAGTGAAACTACTTGATACCATCACAGTGTTTATATATACTCTGATGGTATCAAAGAGGAAGAAACAACTTGATACCATCAAAGTATATAGATACACCAGAGTTTAGAGTTTAATAAATAAGATTGTAACTTTAATAAATAAAATTGTGATTTTAATAAGTACAAGCACAATATCAATATACTAATGGAGTATCACAAAGGATTAAATTAAATCCTATATGATATCGTTACGGCATCATATATGACAGAGTATCACAAAGTAATGATATCAACATCATGTGCAAATAAGAAAAGAGGAAGTGAAGGTAAGTGGATAAATAATTTTGACTGAATCTATTTTTAGTAATAATTTTACAATTACGTGTATTTTATATAATTTTCTCTCCAAGTTATATATATGTTGACTCCCCTTTTGCTACATTTCCCTAGTAGTGCCCCAAATTTTGTGATTAAAATGTGGTACCAAATTGGGCTGGACACCATACTGGACTTCATGTCCATATGCTTAATCCAATTTTTCATAAAGGACTTGATCTTTAAATTTTGTTCTTTTAAGGAGTTGATCTTTTATTTTTGTCCTTAACAATTGAACTTTTGTCTAGAGAGATATAAGCTCTTTAACAGTGCATACTATGACATATAGGATGTTAGGTTCAATGTAATGGGTGAATGGATAATGGTACATTGTATAAAGATTGGTGTATTGAAAATTGTGAAAGTTGTAATTATGAATGATTTCATTTCATTCATGAATATTCACGCAACCTTTCGTATTTCGATGCAACCTTTCCTCTACTATACATGAATCACTATACTATTCTATTAGCTATAAATATCTAAATCCTTCTTAGATATTGGTAAAACTTGACAACTTAACAACTTAAGAACTTGAGAACTTAGGAGAACTTTTGGTAGAAAAGTTTAAGACAAGTTTCAAGAAGGAAAATTGTTGTTTCAAAAAATTCAAGTGTGATTACAAGCCATTGATTGGTTCGCTGGACAACAAATTTGAGGTACCGTTATTTGTTTGTCGTGAGTCATTTTATCTTGGGAGGATATATTCCATAACCTCGGGTACTTGAGGGGAATACTTTCCTTAAGGAAACTCTGTGAATTCAGAGGACTTGACTCTTCTCTCCTTTCATCTAGTCTAATATTCTTGAAATTAATTTAACTTCATATTTGAATATTACATTAATTATATGAAATTTGTATGAAGTTATGTCATTAAAAAAATTAACAATTGTACTACATAATTATCTTATTACTTATAGTAACAAAAATCTTAAGAAATTATTATCTTATTGTGTATTTATAATTGATTTCTGAAGATTAAAAACTTCGTGGGTTTATGTGTTTGAACTTGATATTGACTCAATGAACTTGAAAAGTTCGTCAGAATATCAAAATTCATCCGGTTAACGGTTGAGAGTTATAAACTTCACCATTAAACTAGAAACAAAAGTGGAAATAAAGATCAAGTCTTTATTTGAAATGACTAAGTGATAAAGGTGGAGAATATAAATCTTCATTTGCAAAAATATGTTTGAAAAATGGAATTATCCATCAAACGACTGCCCCTTATTCACCCCAATCTAAGGGAATTACGGAAAGGAAAAATCGAATTCTGAAGGAAATAGGGGTATGCATNNNTGAGACAAGTTTCAAGAAGGAAAAGTGTTGTTTCGAAAAATTCAAGTGTAATCTAAGGGAATTACGGAAAGGAAAAATCGAACTCTAAAGGAAATGATGAATGCGTTACTTATAAGTTCAGGTTCACCACAAAACTTGTGGGGGGAAGCTATCCTTACAGCAAATTGCATACTTAATAGAGTGCCCCATAGAAAGACTCAGTCAATCCGATTTGAAAAATGGAAAGAAAAGAAACCCAACTTGAAATACTTCAAAGTGTGGGGGTGTCTAGCAAAAATTCAAGTTCCAATGTCGAAAAGGTTGAAAATAGGGTCAAAGACTGTGGATTGTGTGTTTATTGGATATGCTAGAAATAGTAAAGCATGTCAATTTTTAGTTTATAAATCTGAACATCTAGATATTCATGAAAATACGGTAATTGAATCAGATAATGTTGAATTCTTTGAACATATTTATCTGTATAAAGCTAGATCTGACTAGTCTAGTGGAGGTTCTAAACGATCTCAAGTTGAACCAAAGAGAAATATACAAAATGGATAAAATTCAAGGCGTAGTAAGCGTCAAAGGACTGCTACTTCCTTCAGATTAGATTTTGTTACACTTCTCATTGATAATGAGCCTCAAACCTTCCAAGAAGAAATGTCTTCTATGGATTCACCTTTTTGGAAAGAAACTGTTAATAGTGAGATAGAATCAATCTTGAATAAATATACTTGAGAGTTGGTTGATCTTCCTCCGGGAAATAAGCCTTTAGGATCAAAATGGATCTTTAAAAGGAAAATGAAAGCAGATGGTACTATTGAAAGTATAAGGCAAGACTGTAGTCAAAGGTTTCAAACAAAATGAAGGCCTTGATTACTTTGATACATACTCGCCATTGACAAGGATTACATTTATTCGGATGTTGGTAGCACTAGCAGTAGTATATGATCTTGAAATCCATCAAATAGATGTAAAAACCGCTTTCTTAAATGGAGAGTTGGAGGAAGAAATTTACATAGAACAACCTGAGGGTTTTGTAGTTCCTAGTAAGGAAAGAAAAGTGTGCAAACTTGTAAAGTCACTCTATGGACTGAAACAAGCACCAAAATAATGGCATGCAAAGTTTGACCAAACCATGTTGGCAAACAAATTTAAGATTAACGAATGTGGTAAATGTGTTTACATCAAAGACACTCCAAATCATAAGGTCATTGTTTGTTTGTATGTTGATATATGTTGATTATCAGTAGAGACTTCGCTGACATAAATGCTACTAAGAAAATGCTTTCCAGTAAATTTCAAATGAAAGACCTTCGAGTAGCTGATGTTATATTAGGAATCAAAATTCTTAAAACTCCACAAGGTTTGACTTTGTCGCAATCTCACTATATTGAAAAGGTACTTGACAAGTTCAAGTATTTGGATTTCAAGATTGCCATGACTCCTATATGATATCGTTACAATATCATATATAACAGAGTATCACAAAGTAGTGATATTAACATCATGTGCAAATAAAAAAAGAGGACGTGAAGGTAAGTGGATAAATAATTTTGACTGAATCTATTTTTAGTAATAATTTTACAACTAGATGTATTTTATATAATTTTCTCTCCAATTTATATATATATGTTGACTCCCCTTTTGCTACATTTCCCTACTAGTGCCCCAAATTTTGTGATTAAAATGTGGTACCAAATTGGGCTGGACACCATACTGGACTTCATGTCCATATGCTTAATTCAATTTTTCACAAAGGACTTAATCTTTAAATTTTGTCCTTTTAAGGAGTGGATCTTTTATTTTTGTCCTTAACAATCGAATTTATGTCTAGAGAGATATAAGCTCTTTAATAGTGTATGATATAACATATAAGATGTTAGGTTCAATGTAATGGGTGAATGAATAATGGTACATTGTATAAAGATTGGTGTATTGAAAATTATGAAAGTTGCAATTATGAATGAATTCATTGCATTTATAATCATTCATGAAACCTTTCGTATATCGGTGCAACCTTTCATAAAAATTATGAAATTTGCAATTATGAATGAATTCATTTCATTCATGCAACCTTTCGTATTTCGGTGCAACCTTTCATCTACTATACATGAATCATTATACCATCCCATTGGCTATAAATATCTGAATCCTTCTCAGATATTGGTACAACTTTACAACTTAAGAACTTGAGAACTTAAGAGAACTTTTGGTAGAAAAGTTTAAGACAAGTTTCAAGAAGGAAAAGTGTTGTTTCGAAAAATTCAAGTGTGATTACAAGCCATTGAGTGGCTCGCTAGGACAACAAATTTGAGGTACCGCTATTTGTTTGTCGTGAGTTATTTTATCCTATGAGGATATATTCCATAACCTCGGGTACTTGAGGGGAATACTTTCCTTAAGGACAATTATCTTTAGTACTTATAGTAACAACATAGAAAACTATGATGCAAAAGTATAATGGAATATAAATTCATATTAAAAAAATTAAAATTCATATTTAAAGAAAACCATAATATGTACCACATTAAGTACAAACACCATATAACACAACACATTAAGTACAAACATCATATATTGAATTAAAGGTACCATCCTCCATATTCAAAAAAATCAATTATACTTTGCAAAAAAAAAAAAGGAAAAAAAGAATTGAAAATCGCTCCAAATGTCGTATGAAATGGAGGGATGAAAAATTGAAAGAATCAAGTTAGTGAGAGGGAAAATGGTGTATGCAAAAGCTAAGGAGAGAATCTTGGATATCAATAATTTTGGAGAAATTTGTGGAAAGAAAATTAGGAGCTTATATTATTATTTAATTGCTGATAAAAAAATTCACTAATTTTTTTGCCTTTTTATTATATTTTGTTAAATTTCTATTGCTATGTTTAGAAAAGTAAAAACTATGGGTAGATTTTGTTATATTCCTCTTAAATATAATATTCCATTTGTTCTTTTCATATATGAAATTAATTATTTAAGCCCTAATTTAATTTCATTGGGATGATTCATGAAAATGTGTCATGGGTACGGGTGACATGTTTCAGCCAATCAAATAGTTACATGTCACTTAAATTTTATTGGCCGAAATGTCTTTATCATAGCTGTCCATCCAACAACTACAAATAGAGGTCTCATAATTTAGATTAAATGTGATGCCCCGGGAGGGAACCCTAGACGTGGCCGGCACTCAAATACTATTGCTAGCCCACAAGCAAACCACTTGGCCTCATCATCACATCTACTCAATATCGGAAGAATACTCATGTAAAAACATTTAAAGAAAAGACAGAGATGCCATAAGTAGTTTTCAAAATAAGTTAAGTCTGAACATGAAGTACTTTATAATACTCCCCTCTAGGTTTATGAAGCCTTTACTCTAAACGTCTAGATGGTAACATGATAAGCCATGGCTACTCAACTCAAAGGAAAATAAAGTAAGTGATAAAATAAAGACAGGCTCCTCTGGATAACAAGGAGGGTTCACCAAATCTCTAGAACTCGAGAACTCTAAACCTCAATGGTGCGCCTGTTGAAGTCCTCTATCTCCTGTATCTGTATCATGAAATGATGCAACATTGAGTGACTTCAGTACGTGGAATATACGATATGTAAAATAGCTTATGAAACAAATAAGGCTCAACTCAACAAACGACTCGACTCAAGGCTCGACTCTTCATCTTATAACTCAATTCAGATAAATGACGCAGTTCTAAAATTTGAAAACATGTTTTGAAATTTGACTCAACGTTCAATATATCTTAGTTCGAAAATCATTATATGCTCACCTCAAGTGTTGCTTGGAAGTTTCTCTAACCGACATAACTGTCTATCACCATGAGTTTTTGGTGATGTAGAATGAAAAGACGTCGTTGCCACACTAGTCCTAAACTTGCCACGGTAAAGGATGTCAACCTCTACCTCTCTCTCGAATCTAAAGAGAATGTCCATCTATTGGGACGTGAGCCGCCAGAGTTAACTACATGGCTATCCTACGCTGACAAACATAGTGCTGGGGTGGTTCTCAATCACCCAACTTGGTACTTAATACTCCTTCCAAGACTAAAACATGCTCATCAACTCAAACTCATCTCAACATCAACTTTCTCAATTAATTCCACAACTCAGAATGTGAATTTAAAACAATGCAATTAAGATTTTTAAGTTACTTCATGCATGACTTTCACGAATTATGATCATGTGGCATCAAATCATCCATACTCAATACATAAGACTTAATAGATATTCATCACAAGCACATATAAAACAATAAAATATACTTCTCAGGTCCACGTTACTTAACTTAGAAAGTTAGGGTCATAATTTTAGTTTAATCAATAAGCAATGAAAATATTAAAGTTAGGATTAGGGTATCAAACATGCGAAATACATTTGTAATTCATAGTAATAACGATGCAACTCATAATTTAATTCAAGTATATTCAAGAAGCTCAGTCATATGCAAGAATTCAAGACTCAAGAATCATAGGTTTTAAAGTATGCAATTAATACTCAAAATCTCAACTCAAGTTGATGAAGAGGCGCGTGGATGAACAGAGTCCAACGCTTTATGTAGCCTTACATACCTGGAATGAAAAAAGACTTAACCTTGGCCTCAGGAACTTTCGCTTCTTCTCTATCATGACCCAACCCCGTGGGCTGTGGCTAGAGCCCAGATTGTGCTCCCAAACACAATCATAAAGCTGAGTTACAAACAGATGACTTATATTTTACAAAAATCGGGCAGAGTTTTCTTTGTTTTACAGACTATCCCAAAATAACCCTGCACTCAGAAGATACCAATAAAGGCCACACAGAGCCAACATGACAACATATATACGTATACGGGCCGACAAGGACGCCATGGCGGGTAAAGCTGCCCAACATACACATCATATAAATCTCATCGAATGGACTGGGCACAACCCATACACATATATCCAGAGACCTCTACATAAACTGACAGAATCATAGGACGGGACAGGGCTCCGCCATACCTCTGAACAAATATATGAATAGCAGAAGGGTGTCCTATACTGGTGGATCACCAAACTGTACGTTAGTATTTATACATACATACATACATATATACACACACACTCTGATGGTATAAAAAAAAAGGGAGTGTGCTTCAGTGAAACTACTTGATACCATCACAATGTTTATATATACTCTGATGGTATCAAAGAGGAAGAAACAACTTGATACTATCAAAGTATATAGATACACCAGAGTTTATAGTTTAATAAATAAGATTGTAACTTTAATAAATAAAATTGTGATTTTAATA